>MDKH01052963.1:0-131888 GCA_005239495.1 Nicotiana undulata | reverse complement strand
GATCATACTTGTCTTCATTATCGGTTAATTCTTGTACATATATCTTCTTAGATTAGGACATGTGATCGTATAATGCTAAGTCTAGCCTTGTCACTACTTCGGCCGGGGTTAGGCTTGGCACTTACTCAGTACATGGGGTCGGTTGTACTGATACTACACTGCACTTCCTTGTGTTGTGCAGACCCTGCTACCGGACCCCGTGGAGCGTTCTGAGGGAGATACCTTCAGTCCACGTCAGAGCTTCGAGGTATACACTGGCGTTCGTGGATCCCGAGGCTTCTTTCCTTTACCGCTTCATTGTCTTTCCCCTTATTTTCGAGACAGTGTTGTATTTTCCTTCCAGACTTGTATTTAGTATTCTAGTAGCTAGTCCGTGAGATTGTGACACCCCGGTTTTGGGAAGGTTACGTTATTCTATGATTGTTATGTTCCTCCTTTCCGCATTCAAGTTTTATTATTTTTATTATCGATGTTGGAAAGATTATTGTTGGGAAAGGTATGTTATTGATGTACGGTGAAACGGTATCCCTCTGTTATCCCAGTATATGATTGAAATGGTTAAAGTTGAAAGGTTAGCGTTTTATTTCTTATTAAAAGGTTTTAAATTACTATTGCAAGATATACGTTGGCTGGCCTAGCGGGTTCAACGTTAGGCGCAGTCACGGCCTAAAGGGTGGGAATTTGGGTCGTGACACAAGTTTCAACGTTTTCTGCCATAGTAGCGTTCTCTTTTCTGATACCACTCAAATCATCCAATTTCCCTTTTCCTTCGCCTTTGCCTTTGGGATATCTTGGTGAAGGAGGAGGTGGAGGACCTCTAGATCTGGTGTGGTATGTTGATGATGCAGTATGCACAAACCAACCTTTGGGAATCAGAATAATCAAAAGAAAATAAAAAGTAAAAGGTAATCAAGTTAGTAAAGTGAAATATAGGAGTGTTTGCAATATTAAAACATGTTTCACAAAATCATGCAATAATTGGCGTCCTAATTTGGGGACCTCATTCTGCCTGAAGTAGGCCTAAGCGACACGTAGACTTGGAGAAAATTGATGCCAACATTTGCGTCATTTCATTAATGCGAAAAATGAATCAACCCTTTAATAAATAGACAATAATACTAAAGTTACTAGTTGCATTTAGCCTTATTACGATCGTAATCTAAAGCTAAACTAGAAAGCAATAAAGAACATCATTTCCTAGTCTACTTGGTCCCTTAAGGACCTTGTCCATGCTTGGATCTTTTGACCCCTTCAACCAGGTTTCCCAGATCGCGCATATCCAATAATAAGTAAGATTTTGCTAGATGTCCTCCTTCACTGCTATCCATGTCTTGGAATTCTTAGAGCCTCTTTCTCATCTTACCCTCGATCTCCATCAACCCTTGTTCCAAGTATTCCAATCTTTCTGTTGACTTAGGGGCAATCTCCTTCCCTTCTTTTATCGCCTCCATGTTCACTTTGTGATGTTCTAGATGTTTTTCTTCAGACTCTAACACTCTTTTTGTAGTCTCTTATACTTAACATGTGCCTCAGCCACCTCATCTATGATCTTATCCTTTAAATTGACTCCTGGCTTGACGTCCCCCGCTATGTCATCCTCCCACCATGATAGATAGTAGTACATATGACCAGTGTGATACCTGTCAAGCTCAATGGTTTCTCTTTCCACATTGATCTGTTGGTTCCGCATATGTTTCACCACGAACTTAAACGGAATGATATCTCCTTTGAAATCTACCTAGTACTCGACTATGTTGGAAACCCGAGGTATGACCGGTTTTCTCCCCGCTTGCCTCATTACCCTTGTGGGAGCATAAGGATAAATGCCTCGCAACCCGATCAGTACTAGATGACTAGTCCCTCTTGACCTAATGATGAACTCATCACTAGGAAACCACTCAAACATCCAATGTACATGCTCGTATGTGAAATTGTTAAAGAAACGCACCCAACTTACACCATTTCAAGGTTGTGCAAACCTGTTTGGGATAAATGTCATATTTTTTTGCTGAAGGTTAGCTATGTAGTCATTCAACGGAATTCGTAGAAGCTCTTGACGGTACTCTGCTCTCTGAAAGTGTTCTAGCAGCCAGACTTCTAGTAATAGATTGCAACCTTCAAAATGTCCAAATTCTCTCTTGCACCGATCTAAAGCGCGGTACATCTCAGCTAAGACTATAGGGATGATGGTATAAGTTTGTCCATCGATTCCCTTCATCATGGTCCTAGCGACTATGGCTAAATGAGTGTGAATACTTCCTCCTTTCATTAAAAATATAAACAACCCCAAGAAGCAGACAACGAACACATAAACCCGGTTGTGCGTGCAACCCAAGAAAGTAATAATGAGTTCGTCATGATGAAGACGATACGACTTTCTATGACCATAACGCTCGTAAAGCAATTCAAAAAGGATTTACGATTTCTATAGATAGAGCAGTTTATCATTCTTCTTAAAATCTATCATTTTTAGAAAACCGCGACGAGTGCGATTCTCTGGTACCAATAATTGTGGACTCTCCCATGGTAGCTTGTCGAAACATTCTATGTATTCTATGAGGGGAGTCATTTCTATATTGCCAAATCAGAAACAACTTTTCTTATCCCAGAACATGGTAGCATCCTCAATCAATTTTGGTTGAATGTTTAGCAGGGATGGCAGGTCACCAAGTACTCTTCTCACATGATTTTTGTCGCAAGGTGAAAGGTCTTTCTACCAGTCAAGTAGCAAGGGTGGGATGTTTTGGACCATACCGATCATGGGGATTTCATGTTTCCTTTTCTGCAAACAAACAAAGTTAGCCATTTTTCCCTCCAGATTTGACTTCTTATGCAATAATGTTCAACGCGTTGGCATATTTTCTCCAAGAAATGAACATAATATGATAGTGTCCATTGTGATTGCGAAAATCCCATTGGACTTTGGACAAGGTTCATCTTAGCTGGTTGCTACATTAATAATGCTTCAGCCTGTACTAGGTTTAGCATGATCCATGTGCATTTTAAATTGGAATAGTGTTTCTAGAATGGTCTAGACTGGTACTCCCGAGTAGACAACTTGAGAGGGAAAGGCACGGGACCGTCGATTACACCGCTGATTGACTAGTCTACCACAAATAAGCCTTTCCAATTTAAAAGGGTAATCTTAGGAAAGCGGGGACATTCATCAAGTGTCGCTATGTTGATAATTGACACGAGTGGAGTATGATGTGGAGCATGCTTTATGCAGAAATAATAACACGTTGCCAAGTATTTGCATGAAAAAATATATATAAAAAGCAGTAAATAAAATAGCAAAAATAAACATGGGAAGAAAAGAGAATAAAGACAAAACAAAGAAGTCAATTTAACTCATGAAAATGCGCGAGAAACATAATGAAGAAAATAGGAAAATAGGGACCATAGAGTCATGATATAGTAGTCTTAGACAAGATGAAAGAAACGTGGAGAAGATGTACATGGCATAGCAATAAAGGGAAACATTGAGGGGAAGTTCATGTGATAGAAATTTAGAAAAATAAAGGAAAATAAGGGAAGGGATGTTCATGTCATAGCTATTTAAACAAATAAAGAAAATAACGGAAGGGATAAGCATGTCTTAGCAATTTAAACAAATATAGAAAAATAAGGAAACAATCCACATAAGTCAATTTCGTTATGGTAAAAGACTAAGTGTAAATCTCTAGCAGAGTCATCATGTTGTCGCACCCCATTTTCTTGCCAAAGCGGGTTTCGACGTGTAACAACTCTCTTAAAGAGGTATTAAAATAGAAGAGTCGTCATCTAACAATTTTGAGGTGCATTAGGGCACCTATTTGCGAATAACTCTGTTTTAACTAGTCCATCACTAAAGATCGGGCAAGGGCTCAAATTACCTCGGAGAAAAGGTGTTAGAAACTCTTCGAGGTCCACAACTGTGGATCCCGGCCGAACATAAAACTATATGGATTATGTAATTAGGCTAAGTGATCAAGTAAGGAAGGGTTATAAGTTGAAAATTATTATTATAACAAATCTCAACATGATTACTGAGATACGATTACAATAGTCTATATTAAACGACTAAGCGTATATAAAAAGTATATCAAAGGAAACAAAATGAGGGGAGGGTCCTAAGATTTTCAGCCTAAAGAATCACCCCGTGCAACATAAATAATACTTTGCAACTCCTTGAGGTAGGGGTTGCGCATATTATTCAGCGGGCACGGACTACCATCTCCTTTTACCCGATTCCTATGTTCAAGTTGTTTACCTAAAATCGTTCTAATGCAATTCTAGGCCGTACCCTATGCGTGCACTACCCGTACATTACCTATTGTCTAGAAGGCTCTAGACCTCTATTTGGGTGGGTCAAGACTTTACTCAAGGTGCTCAAAATGATAAAACTAGACGATATTTAAAACGGGTTGGACTGCAGATAATAATGAAAGGCTCAAGTTATCCTCCACACACAAGCAAAAAAGCACGCGATCAGTCACATATTATCCAAATTATGTAGTGCACGTTGTTAGTCGTAAGTCCTATAGGCATGATCTCTACGTGATTTTGACTTCCAATATTAAGCAGCATTCGTGCAAATTAGAACATTGCAAGTCATATAGGCATGATTGCTAAGTGATTCTGGATTCCAATATTATATAGGTAGTATTGTAATTTATGGGCTAATCGTATATGCAAATTGAGCGTTGCAAGTCCTAGAGACATGATATCAAATCGTTTTGTGTGTGCACGATTTCTATTGGAATACTTTCTATTAGTGTACAACACATGAAACTAACTAGCATATATGACATGTTGAACAAAATAGCAAATAGACCACGTAGATCGTATAGGCATATTTTCTACCCATTCATGAAAGAATTAGAATACCCCAATCCCCCTATTAATTAATACCCCGATTGGTTGTTTACAAAATATTACATGCCTAATTAAAACAATAAAACAAATACAAACTTAATACGGCCTATTACAGGCCCAAATACAATAATTACAGGTCATGTACAAGTACAAAGTAACCCAACAGTGCCCCTTTGGTCCTTCACGAGCCGTACTCGTGCATATCTAACATGCCATGATATCCAAGATTGCAAACTTGTCTGACCAATACAACGTCCAATAAGTCAGGCCTCAGACATAAAAGACAATTGTCTTGCTTATCCATTAGCAAATAACAGGAACATGGGGACATAAAACATGTCATTCAAATAGCTCTGAGTTCAAGCAAAGACACATGGATTCCCATTATTACAATCATTAGTAGAAAGGTTTTCTAAGTATCACCTTAGAGGTGGCATCTAACATGTGAGAGGACACACATGAAAAAAGACCTTACGATTAGCGCATATGTGAGGCTTTCAAACGAAAAATAAGTACAAAGCATGGACTTCTCAAGATGCACCATAGTAGTTATAGGAAAACATGAACCCACAAGGCAAGAAACTGAGCATGAGAGTTAGAGACATGGATTGGTTCTACGAAGATTAACAAATGAAAATGACATGCTTGTGAGACTCCAATTTGGGGTAGATACCACTACAGTCTTCCCAAGTAGAACATAAGGATTCAAGTCAGGGCATTACTAAGTGTTGTAGACAAATTTCGGGAAAGTTGAAGTGCTACTAAGGAAACCTAATACAGAATCTTAGGGTCAACAGTATCACAAACTCAACACCACAACTACAGATTGATCACATATAGCAAGTTCAGTCATGCACATCAAAGGTTCCCTAGGTATTAAACCCCAGCAATCCTAGTATTAGCAGGCATGAGTCTACAGAACGGGGTGGTACTAAAGTAAGCAACTATAATGAGGATTGGGGTTTACAAACGGTAGAGTAGTATGCTTGTCTGAAGAGTTCAAGATACAGACATGATTAAGTAGCAAGTTGTGCCTGAATGTCTTATCATAGAGAAAAATACTCGAGCAAATTCTAGGCATGAATAAGTATCCAAATAGGTTTAACACAATAATTCAGAATAATGCATGAATATGGGCAATCAACATACATAGGATACTCATGTGTGCATAAACATAGTAGACTAAGTAGGTTCAAGATTGTCAAAATATACATCGTGGGCACATATCCATGTGCAAGATTGAGGCAAGTTTAGATTTTGAATAATGCAGGTCCATAGGGTAACTTCGAGATAGATAGGATTGTAAACAAAGGTAACAACATATTGTAATCTCATAGGTTCAGAAAAATTCGAACAAGCATAGTATTCAGGTCATGACCACAACTAAGAATAGAATTGCAAGAGTCAAGGTACTCACCAGTTGCAAATTAAACGAACAAGTAAATTAAGTTCCAATAGCAAATAAAAAAGGAATAAACAGCAGTATTCCTAGAATCTTAGTGCGTCATAATTCCCAAGGGTCTCGAATGAACTTCGGGCAGTGCTCACACTAAGAAAGGAGCGTCAATTGAATTCATGTGGCCTTGTCTTCCAGCCGGCCAAGGTCTCAAATTTCAGAATAGTAGAATGAATGAGAGTGAGAGCCTAACATTGATTAAGGCAATGGGGTTTATATAGTAGTAGGAATTGAACAACCAAATATGGAAAACATTTAATTAAGCACAAATAAATAAAGGAAATATCACAGGAAAATCAGAATTAGTAGATGAGATGTAGAATCTTAAACCGTAGTTGGGTCCAATCGCTTTAAAATTGAATCAAAGCTGCAAATCGCTCCTTGTTGAGCGTATATAGACGAAATATCGCCCATAATCCAAAGATTCGAGTCATTCAATTCTTATCTTGGAAGTGGTACTTGCCAAAGTTGGATTTCATTTCTAGGTCGGAATCAGAGAGAAATCAGACAACGGATGTTATGGTTTGCAGAAGAGAAGAGAAGGTTCGAGATATTATAGGGGCGATTGGCTAACAAAAGTTGTCACTAGGGTTAGGGTAAGGGGTTATAAGGATAAGGGATTGGTTTACTGTGGGTCGTTGATCATCTGAGATCCACAAGAATATCTAGATAGATGCCATGAAGTATTGAGTAACATGGGTATGTTGGAGACCAATGGGGTCGATTTTGCAGCTTTTCAGATGACTAGTTCCGCCAAGCAATGGTTAAAGGATTATTTGTTGACTAAGCTAGCTGGATCACCTGCTTTGACTTGGGATCAGGTTTAGCGACTACAACAGGGTAGTATGACTGTGACTCAGTACGAGATTCGTTTTGTGGATCTGGCTAGACATGCTGCTCTTATATTACCCACAGAGAGGGAGAGGGCCAGACGGTTTATTGATGGCCTTGCTCAGCCCATCAGGTTGCAGATGGCCAGGGAGACAGGGTCTGAGATTTCTCTTCAGGATGCAGCTAACAAAGCTAGGAGGGTTAAGTCAGTTCTTGGGATAGGAGGTCAGGGGTCAGAAGAGAGACCTCATCACTCCGGTGTTTTCAGTGGTGCCTCATCTAGAGGTGGGACTCCATTTAGAAGAGGTTATTCGTCCAGGACTTTCCATTCAGTGCTACAAGTTTCACATGGTAATTCTGGGGATCGTGGTTCTTATGTACCTCCTTCTGCTCAGTCAGCCTACAGTGCTCCTTCAGCTCATATTAGAGCACCTCCTCTGTAGGGTTATTATCGTGGGTAGCTGGTTCGTCAGGGTCAGTCCTCGTATCAGGAGGGATGTTTTGAGTGTGGCGAACATGGGCAGGTTCGTAGAGTTTGTCCAAGACTTTTGGGAAGTCAGCATCAATACCAGGGTTCTCGTGCCATAGTTCCGGCACCAGTTGGAGCACCACCTGCCCAGCCAGCAAGAGGTAGGGGTCAGGCAGTCAGGGGTAGAGGCCAGAATTTTAGAGGTGGAGGCCAGCCTGCTAGAGGTGGAGGTCCTCCCAGAGGTGTTGTTCAGGGTGGTGGGGCGACTTTATGCTTTTCCAGCTAGGCTCGAGGAAGAATCTTTCGACGATGTCATTACAGGTATCATCTCGGTTTGTGATAGAGCTGCTTCCGTTTTGTTTTATCCGGGGTCTACTTATTCATACGTTTCATCCTATTTTGCCTCACATTTGAATGTGCCTCGCGATCCTTTCAGTGTTCCTATTTATGTGTCTACACCGGTGGGGGATGCTATTATGGTAGATTGAGTATATCGTTCGTGCGTGGTAGTCATTAAAAGTCTTGAAACTAGTGTTGATCTTCTTCTTCTAGACATGGTTGACTTTGATATCATATTAGGTATGGATTGGTTGTCACCCTATTATGCCATTTTAGAATGTCATGCCAAAACCGTTACTTTAGCATTACCGAGATTGCCTAGATTAGAATGGAAAAGAATTCATAGTCGTTCTCCCAGCCGATTAATTTCATATGCTAAGTCTCGTCGCATGATGGAGAAGGGGTATTTAGCTTATTTGGCTCACATTCGTGATTCTGATGCTGAGGTTTCTTTTATAGAGTCAGTTTCTATCGTGCGTGAATTTTTTGAGGTGTTCCCTTCAGATCTGTCGGGTATGCCGCCCGACAGATACATTGATTTTTGTATTGATGTGGCTCCGGGCACTCAACCCATTTCCATTCTTTCATATCGTATGGCGCCACCAGAATTGAAAGAGTTAAACGAACAGTTGCAAGATTTGTTAGATAAGGGTTTCATAAGACCTAGTGTATCGCCTTGGGGTGCACCAGTTTTATTTGTAAAGAAAAAGGATGGATCAATGAGAATGTGCATAGACTACAGGCAGCTAAATAAAGTTACTATCAAGAATAAATATCCATTTCCTAGGATTGACGACCTATTTGACCAGCTTCAGGGTGCTAGAGTGTTTTCAAAAATCGACTTGAGGTCAGGCTACCATCAGCTGAAGATTAGGGCTTCCGATATCCCTAAGACAGCTTTTCGTACGAGGTATGGGCACTATGAATTTTTGGTTATGTCTTTTGGGCTGACTAATGCTCAAGCAGCCTTTATGAACTTAATGAATTGTGTTTGCAAGCCACATCTGGACTATTTTGTAATCGTGTTCATTGATGATATTCTTATATACTCCCGCAGTCGGGAAGAGCATGAGCAGCATCTCCGTATAGCACTCCAGACTTTGAGAGATAATCAGTTGTATGCTAAGTCTTCTAAATGTGAGTTCTGTTTGATTCAGTAGCCTTTTTGGGTCACATCGTATCAGCAAAGGGTATTCAGGTTGATCCTAAGAAAGTAGAGGCAGTCAAGAACTGGCCTAGACCCACCGCAGCCACAGAGATCAGGAGTTTCGTGGGTTTGGCCGATTACTACCGTCGTTCTGTGGAGGGGTTTTCATCCATAGCAGTCCCAATGACTAAATTGACTCAGAAAAATGCTCCATTCAAATGGTCAGATGAGTGCGAGGCGAGCTTCCAAAAGCTTAAGACAGCCTTGACTTCAGCACCTATGTTGGTGTTACCATCAAATTCGGGTTCTTTCACGGTGTATTTTTATGCTTCTAGAGTTGGTCTCGGAGCAGTGTTGATGCAGGACGACAGGGTAATTGTGTATGCATCTCGTCAGTTGAAAATCCATGATAAGAATTACCCGGTTCATGATTTGGATTTGGCAGCTATTGTGCATGCTTTGAAAATTTGGAGGCACTATCTTTATGGTGTGTCGTGTGAAATTTTTACTGACCATCGTAGCATCCAGTACTTATTCAAGCAGAAAGACCTAAATTTGAGACAACGGAGGTGGTTAGAATTGTTGAAAGATTATGATGTCACTATATTGTATCACTCGGGGAAGGCCAATGTTGTGGTCGATGCATTGAGTAGAAGGGCAGTGAGTATGGGAAGTCTTGTGTATATTCCGGTCGGCGAGAGACCGTTGGCTTCAGATATTCAGACTTTGGAAAATCAGTTCGTGAGGTTAGATATTTCTCCCAGCAATGTTCTAGCTTGTACTGTCGCTCGGTCTTCACTAATTGATCGTATCCGAGAGCGGCAGGATGATGACCGACATTTGGCGGTTCTTAAAGACAAGGTCCGGCACGGATATGCCAAGCAGGTTACGATTGGACATGATGGTATTTTGAGGATGCAAGGTAGGCTTTGTGTGCCTAATGTTGATGGTCTCCGTGAATTGATCCTTGAGGAGGCTCACAGGTATAGGTACTATATTCACCCAGGTGTAGCGAAAATGTACCAAGACTTGAAACAACATTATTAGTGGAGAAGGATGAAAAAGGACATTGTGGCGTATGTAGATCGTTGTTTAAATTGTCAACACGTAAAATACGAACATCAAAGACCTAGTGGTCTACTTCAGCAGATAAAGATTCCTGAGTGGAACTGGGAGCGTATCACTATGGATTTCGTTGTTGGGCTCCCACGAACTCAAAGGAAGTTCGATTCGGTTTGGGTTATTGTTGATATACTGACTAAGTCAGCACACTTCATCCCAGTGGCTAGTACATATACTTCAGAGCGGTTAGCTGAGTTGTATATTCGGGAGATAGTTCGGTTGCACGGTGTGCCAGTATCCATTATATCAGATCGAGGTCCTCAGTTCACCTCGCATTTCTGGAGAACATTGCATAATGAGTTGGGTACCCAGATAGATCTCAGCACAACATTTCACCCTCAGACTGAGGGGCAGTCTGAGCGTACTATTCAAATATTGGAGGGCATGCTCCGTGCTTGTGTTATTGATTTTGGAGGTGCATGGGATCGATTCTTGCCATTAGCAGAATTTGCTTATAATAATAGTTATCAGTCGAGCATTCAAATAGCTCCTTATGAAGCGTTATATGGTAGGCGGTGCAAATCGCCAGTCGGATGGTTTGATCTAGGAGAGGCTCGATTGTTGGGTACCGATTTAGTTTAGGGGGCCTTAGATAAGGTCAAAATTATTCAGGAGAGACTTCGTGCAGCCCAGTCTAGGCAAAAGAGTAATGCCGATCGTAGAGTTCGTGATGTAGCATTTATGACTGGAGATAGAGTATTGCTTCGTGTGTCGCCCATGAAGGGTGTGATGAGATTTGGGAAGAAAGGCAAGCTGAACCCTAGGTATATTGGGCCATTTGAGATTCTTGAGAAGGTGGGGGAGGTAGTATACATGCTTGCATTACCTCCAGGGCTATCCTCAGTTTATCCGGTATTTCATGTGTCAATGCTCCAAAATTATCATGGTGACCAATCCCATGTGTTAGATTTCAGCTCTGTCCAGTTGGACAAAGACTTTCCTTATGAGGAAGAGCCGGTAGCTATTTTGGACCAGCAGGTTCGTCAGTTGAGATCGAAGAGTTTTCCTTCAGTTCGTGTTCAGTGGAGGGGTCAGCCGATCCGGGTATATCCCTATGTCCGTTCGAGGACGAACGTTAGTTTTAGAGGTGGAGATTGTGATGACCCAAAAAGTCATCCCGTATAATTTTATCTAAATCTGTGTGTCGAGTCCGTGAAAGCCTCCTTCTTATCTCACCCTGTTGTGTAGCGCAGCCCGGGCGCGTAGCCGTGATGCCTTTATGTGAAAAAGATTGATGAAATAATGAAATTTTAAAGGAAAACTGTTTTTCTGAAAACTATAAAGGCTGTGAAAAAGAAATATGATGGAAACCTGTGAAATTGAGGCCCGTACTATGGTGACGGAGCCGGGATAAATCCAATATGTTTAAATTGAATATCTGTGAAAAATTGACACAGTTGAATTTGATGAGATTTGAACTGAAAGTGGGAAAAATTTGAATGTTGAGAAAGGTTGAGAAATTTTATGTGATTTGAGGTGTAATTCGATGTTTATGATAGTGATTCGGTGTTTTGAATACTTGAATAAGTCTGTAATGTGTTTCCGAGGTTTTGTGCACTTTTGTTTGAGGTTCCGTTGGCTCAGGATAGTTTTGGGTAGGTTCCGGGGTACATTAGAGTTGAAAAATCACTGAGCGTGCAAGCAGTAACAGGTCTCTAAACCTGAGAGCACGGCCGCGGTCGCCCTAGCGCAGTTCGCGGCCGCGGTTGCCTTAGCACGGACCGCGGTGGAGAACTTCAGAGAGGTGCACCCGCACTGCGGTCGCGGTCGCCTTACCGCGGACCGCAGTGACCAAACTTCTGAGAGGCTGCATCTAGGCCTTCGCGGCCGCGGTCGTTTTACCACGGACCGCGGTGGAGGCCTGGAAGGGATACCTATAAATAACGTAATTTTTAGCTATTTTTCACTTTTCAAAAACCCTAAAAAACTATAGGCGATTTTCAAAAGACCCTTTCTTCTAAAAAACAAAGTGATTTCTAACTAGTTTTCTTCATTCCTTAACATCCTACTACAAGATTTCATCTTAGAATCAAAGATTATTCATAGGAAAAGTGGGAATTTTGGGAAAAACCTAAGAACATGAAAAGTTTGGGAATTTAGACCTATATTGGGGTCGGATTCCAAAACCAATCATACACCCGGGCTCGGGGGTGAATGGGTAATTGGGTTTTCGTCCGAACTTCGGATTTGGACAAAGCGGGCCGAGTGTCAATTTTTGAATTTTGGGGAAAACTCTAGAAAACTCTTTTCCATGAATTAGACTTCATTCAATTAGCATTTATTAATATAGTTAAGTAACTTGTGATTAGATACGAGCGTATTGGTGTTGGAATCAAGGGGTAAGGCAGTGATTGAGGCGTGAATTGAGTTTCTGGCATTCGAGGTAAGTGTTTGGCCTAACCTTAGCTTGAGGAAATAGGACTCCCCCTTGTGTGTTATGTGTATTGCATGGGTGTGATGTATAGGTGTGGTGATGAGTACCTATGCATCACCCAAGTCTTTGTTAAGCATGCTCATTTTCCCCGTTGCCCCACTTCGTTGCTTATTGTCTTAACTGCTCTATGTTTACTCTGTTTAATTGGCTATTTGACTTGTTAAGTTGTTATTGGTCATCTTTATATTTTTTGGAAAGAGTATTGACTATTGAATTGGCTCCTTTGTGATATACATCTGGTTGAGGAACTTGGTAATTGATTCTGGTTATGGAATAAACGTTTATACTGTGATATTATCGTTGGTTTCCTGATTTCCAGGCATTGTTAAAGTATGAGATGAACGCAATTGTAAGTTATATTTATTGAAAACAAAAGCATTGTGATAGGCTTGGCCTGACTTGTGAAATTATGAAATTCATGTGATATGATATGTCTGGTGGGAAAGGGTTGCACGCCGCACCAAGGAGCAATAAGGGAGGACAGGTGGGATCGGGTTGCACGCCGCAACAGGAGAAATAAGGGAAATATGTTAGGGAGGAGTAATAAATGAGGACTGGTAGGAGCGGGTTGCACGCCGCAACAAGGAGGAATAAGAGAGAATGTTTATATTTACAATGATATTGATATTGTTATTGATGTTTAATGAAAAGAGAAAGCAAAAGTGTGAAAAGGCTGAGACAGGGATTTTATTATTCTTTAAATTCCGAAATATTGTTTTACTTCAAGTGAAAGAATGGAAGTGTGGAAAAGTTGTTGAGAAATTGGTTATAGATGAGCATTTCATTTCATTGCAATTTCTATTATTTTCTTATCTAGTTGCCTTCCAGTTTTATTATTAATTGTTGTCACAAACTTTATATATTGTTGAAGCCCGACCTAGCATCGTCACTACTTCGCCGGGGTTAGGCTCGGCACTTACTCAGTACATGGGGTCGGTTGTACTGATGCTACACTCTGTGATCTTTTTGCACAAATCCCGACGCGTTCCAGCAGTAGCTGATTTTAGTTGACCACCTGTTCACGTTTGGAAATACGAGGTACATTTGCCGGCGTTCGCAGATATCCGAGAGTCTTCTCATCTATGATACATACACTGTTTTACATTTGTTCAAACAGTTCACTACTTTCTTTCAGACATTCTGTGTAGTATTCTTAGTTGTTTGTGGATTAGTGACACTAGACCTTGGGGTAGTCATAGAGTTTATTTTTCAGTTAATTCGTAATTCATTTCGCCTAAGGAATCATTGTTATTACATTTTATTCGTATTTTGAGATTATTGGAAGTTTGGCTAATGAGATTGAGGGAGTTATGATAACTCAGTTTGTGTTGGGAAGTGATGAAAGTTATGACAAGTGGTTTAAATTCATTTATTTCCGTTGTTATTCATGTTTCAGCACTAGAATAGTGGAAATATAGTTAAATGGAATCTAACATTGGCTTGCCTAGCAAGTGTGGTGATAAGCGCCATCACGATCCCTAAAGCTTGGGAATTTGGGTCGTGACAACCCCAACCTTGTTGGGTTATTATATTTTACATCGACCGCTTACACTATTTTAAGGTGTAATTTGAGCGTATCACCCACACTCATCATCCAGTGCGTGCGTCACTCAAAAACCGTGAAATGATGTAAAGTCCGGGGTTTCATACCCTCAAGACAGGATTTAAAGACATTACTTACCTCAAACTAGCCCGAAAAGCTATTCTGCAACACGCTTGCCCCTCGAATCAACCGCTGGTTCTCCAAATCTACCAAGTTCAGTTTTTTCACATCAAATTATGCTAAGGGAATGAATTCCAATTGAAAAATATCAACTTTATGCACAAAACCCGAAATTAGCCAAAACCCGACGCTCGGGCCTGCATCTCGAAACTCAACAAACTTTATACCAAATCTATCTCCATCCTCTCCCGAGTCCGTACATATAAAGAACTCTGAAATTGGAATCCGTTTGACCCCTCAAATCATCCCTAAAAGGCCTCATAATCTCAAGCCCTAATTTTACCTTTTTCTACTGATTTTCCCCAATTAAAAACTGTTAATTTAGTCCTTAATCACATGTAATCGAGTTATGGGGTCCAAAATCCTTACCTCAATGAAGAACAATCGATTTCCCTCTTCAAAATTGCTCCAAAAACTCTATTATCGTTAAAAAATGGTGGAAAAGTGGGCAAAGGTCGTGGAGTGTTTTAATTTATACTGCCTAGGTATATACACTATGCGATCGCGACTCAAGGAGTGCGTTCGCAAAGCACTGCAAACTCCTACCCTACGCGATCGCGTAGCTACACTCGCGGTCGCACAGAGCAATCAACAAACCCCTCCCCCCACGTGCCAAAACACTTATGCGATCGCCAAAACATATATGGGCTGGCTGGGCAGTCTTCGCATTTGTGAAGGAAATGTCGCATTTGCGAGGATGGCCTTCCCAAGCCTGGTTCGCATTTGCGAACAAAATGTCGCATTTCGCTGGCCTATTGGCTTCACAATTGCGAAGCCGGATCGCACATTTGTGAGATCAGAGGCCTGTGCCAAAACATCAGATGCACCAGCTGATATTTCTAAGTTTTAATCACTCCGTAGCCTACCCGAAACTTACTCGAGCCCTCGGGGCTCAAAACCAAACATGCACACAAGACTAGAAACATCATACGGACTTGTTCGTGCGATCAAATCATCAAAATAACATAAAAAACTACGAATTTAACCTCAAAACACTAAAATATTCTAGCTTTTCAACCTGACGTCCGAATCACGTAAAATCAACTCCGATTCTCATCAAATATCATATCAAACTTGTATCGGGATCCGGATCCAAAAATACGGTCCCGATACTAACGATTTCAAACCTTATTTCATTTCTTTATTTCCTGTGAAAACCAGCACAACAATTTTCTTCAAAAATTGTTTCCTACGGCTAGGGACCTCAGAATTCCATTTCGGGCATACACCCAAGTCCCAAATTTTACTGCGGATCTCCCAGGATCGTCGGAACACAGATCTGGGTCTGTTTACTCAATATGATGACCAAAGTTAACTAAAACAAAATTTTAACTCTAAAAATTACTATTTCTCATATTTTCACACAACGGCTTTCCGGATTAACGCTCGGACTGCGCACGCAAATTGAGGTAATTAAAATTAAACTTTTTAAGGCTAACGAGCCCAAAATAGTGTCTTGATTCATAAGATGACCCTTTGGGTCATCACAATATCCACCTCTAAGACAAACATTTGTCCCCGAACGAACATAGAAAATTACTTGAAATAGTAAACAAGTGGGGATATATACTCAGCATGTCCGACTCGGACTCCTAATTAGCTGCCTCGACGGGCTGACCTTTCCACTGCACTCGAACTGAAGGATAACTCTTTGACCTCAACTAACAAACTTGCCGGTCTAAAATGGCTACCGGCTCCTCCTCATAAGTCAAATCTTTGTCCAATTGGACAGAACTGAAATCTAACACGTGGGACGGGTCACCATGGTATTTCCGAAGCATAGACACATGGAATATCGGATGAACTGAGGAGGTAATGCAAGTCTATAAGCTACCTTCCCCACTCTATCAACAATCTCAAAAGGACTGATATACCTAGGTCTCAACTTATCCTTCTTCCCAAATCTCATAACACCCTTCATGGGTGATACCCGAAGTAATACTCTCTTTCCAACCATGAATTCCACATCACGAACCTTACGGTCGGCATAACTCATTTTCCTGGACTGAGCTGCACGAAGTCGATCCTGTATAACCTTTACCTTATCTAAGGACTCTTGAACTAAGTCTGTACCCAATAACCGAGCCTCTCCGGCTCGAACCATCCATCAGGCGATCTACATCGTCTACCATATAATGCCTTATAGGGAACCATCAGAATGCTCGACTGGTAGCAATTATTGTTGGCAAACTCCGCTAACGGCAAGAATTGATCCCAAGAACCTCCAAAGTCAATAACACAAGCACGAAGCATATCCTCCAAGATATGAATAGTACGCTCAGACTGTCCTTCCGTCTGAGGATGGAATGCATTGCTCAACTCAACTCGAGTACCCAACTCAAGCTGAACTGCCCTCCAAAAGTGCGAGGTAAATTGCGTACCTCGATCAGAAATGATAGACATGGCACACCGTGAAGGCGAACAATCTCTCCAATATATATCTTTACCAACCTCTCCGAAGAATAAGTACTTTCCACTGGAATAAAATGTGTTGATTTAGTCAGCCTATCAACAATAACCCAAACAGCATTGAACTTCCTCTTAGTCCGTGGGAGTCCAACAACGAAGTCCATAGTGATACGCTCCCAGTTCCACTCAGGGATCTCTATCTTCTGAACTAACCCGTCCGGTCTCTGATGCTCATACTTAACCTGTTGACAATTCAAACAACGAGCCACATAAGGAACAATGTCCTTCTTCATCCTTCTCCACTAATAGTGTTGCCGTAGGTCTTGGTACATCTTGGCAGCACCCGGGCGAATAAATTACTTAGAACTGTGAGCCTCCTCAAGGATCAACTCACGAAGACCTTCAACATTAGGCACACATATATGACCATGCATCCTCAAAACACTGTCTTCACCAACTGTAACCTTCTTGGAACCACAGTGCCGAGCTGTGTCCCTAAGGACCATCAAATGCGGGTCCTCATCCTGCCGATCTCTGATACACTCGAATAAAGAAGACCGAGCGACTGTACAAGCTAGAACACTGCTGGGCAAAATATCCAACCTTCCGAATTGATTAGCAAAAGTCTGAATGTCTGAAGCTAACTGTCTTACACCGACTAGATTAAACTCAAGGCTGCCCATACTCACTTTATTCCTACTCAATGCATCAGCCACCACATTGGCCTTCCCGGGATGATACAATATAGTGACATCATAATCTTTCAATAACTCTAACCATCTCTACTGCCTAAAATGAAGATCCTTTTGCTTGAACAAGTACTGGAGACTGCAATGATGCGTGAAAACTCACACGACACACCATATAGATAGTGCCTCCAAATCTTCAATGCGTGAACAATGGTTGCCAACTCTAAGTCATGGACAAGATAATTTTTCTCATGGACTCTTAACTACCGAGATGCATTTGCAATCACCCTACCCTCCTGCATCAATACCGCTCCAAGTCCAACACGGAAAGCATCACAATAAAACGTGAAAAATCTTGAACCTGATGGTAAAACCAACACCAGTGCTGAAGTCAAGGCTGTCTTGAGCTTCTGAAAGCTCGCCTCACACTCGTCCGACCATTTAAATAGGACACATTTATGAGTAAATTTAGTCATCGGGGATGATATAGATGAAAACCCCTCCACAAAACGACGGTAGTATTCCGCCAAACCCAAGAAACTTCTGATTTCCACGGATGAAGTTGGTCTAGGACAGTTCTTGACTGCCTCTATCATCTTAGGATCTACTTGAATACCCTATACTTATACGATATGACCCTATAAAGCTATTGAATCCAACCATAACTCACACTTTGAAAATTTTGCATACAACTGATTATCCCTCAAAGTCTGGAGCGCTATTCGGAGGAGCTGTTTATGCTCCTCTCGGCTGCGGGAGTATATCAGAATATCATCAATGAAAACAATGAAAACATCTTTAAAACTCGATTCATCAAGTCCATAAAGGCTGCTTGGGCATTAGTTAAGCCAAAAGACATCACCAAAAATTCGTAGTGCCCATACCTCGTCCGCAATGCTCTCTTGGGAACATCAGACGCCCTAATTTTCAACTGATGGTAGCCCAACCTCAGATCAATTTTCGAAAAGAACCTGGCACCCTGAAGCTGATCAAATAAATCATCAATTCTCAGCAATGGATATTTATTCTTGACGGTGACTTTTTTCAATTGCCGGTAATCTATACACATTCTCATTGATCCATCCTTCTTCTTTACAAACAAAAACGATGCACCCCAAGGCGAGACACTAGGTGTAATGAAGCCCTTATCAAGCAAGTCTTGCAACTACTCTTTAAATTCGTTCAATTCTAGTGGGGCCATCCGGTATGGAGGAATAGAAATAGGCTGAGTGCTCGAAGCCACATTGATGCAAAAATAAATATCCTTGTCGGGTTGCATCCCTGGAATGTCTACATGAAACACCTCGGGAAACTCGCGAACAATAGGCACCGAATCTATCGAAGGAACTTCAGCATCATTATCAGGAATATGAGCGAAATAGGCCAAACACCCCTTATCTACCATGCGACAAGCCTTTGCATAAGAAATCACTCTACTGGGAGAATGACCAGGAGTCCCTTTCTACTACAATCGAGGCAATCCCGACAAAGCTAATGTAAACGTCTTGGCTTGACAGTCCAGAATGGCATAATAAGGTTACAAACAATCCATGCCCAATATGACATCAAAATCGACCATGTCAAGAAGAAAAAGGTCTACACTAGTTTCAAGACCCTCAATGACCACTATACACGAATGATACACACGATCTACAACAATAGCATCCCTACCGGCGTAGATACACAAACATGGACACTCAAGGAATAACGGGGCACAACCAAATACGAGGCAAAATATGATGACACATAATAATAAGTAGACCCCTAATCAAAAAATACTGAGGCATTTCAATTGAAAATTGAAATGATACTTATAATAACAGCATCAGAGAATTTCACCTCAGGTCTAGTTGGAAATGCATACAGCCGGGGCCGGGTTCCACCACCCTGAATTATGTCTCTAGGAGGACCTCTAATAGGCGGACCTCCACCTCTAGCGGGCTGGCCTTCACCCCTAGCTGGGCAGGTGGTGTTGCAGCTGGTGCCGGAACTATGGCACAAGAACCCTGGTGCTGATGCTGATTACCTGAAAATTTCGGACAAGCTCTCTGAATATGCCCATATTCACCACACTCGAAGAATCCCTCATGATATAAAGACTAACCATGGCGAGTCGGCTGACAACGATAATAACTCTACAGAGAAGGTGCTCTAATAGAAGCTGAAGGAGCACTATAGACTGGCTGAGCGGAAGGAGGCGTATAAGAACCACGACCACCTAAAGTACCATGTGAAGCCTGAAGTGCTGAATGGAGTGGCCTGGAAGAGTTGCCTCTGCTGAAATTAACCCCACCTCTAGCCGAGGCACCACTGAATCCACCGGAATGGCGAGGTCTCTTGTCTTACCCCTGACCTCCGATCCCGAGAACTGTCTCAACTCTCCTGGCCACATTGGCCCCATCCAGAAAAGAAATCTCGGTCCCTGTATCTTTAACCATGTGCAACCTGATGGGCTGAGCAAGGCCCTCAATAAATAGTCTGACTCTATCTCTCTGTGGGCAACAAAAGAATAGCATGTCTAGCAAAATCCGCAAAGCGGTTCTCATACTAGGTGACAGTCATGCTGCCCTGCTGAAGTCGCTAAAACTGACGACGATTCTCCTCTCTAGTAGTAACAGGAAAAAACTTCTCCAAAAATAGATGTGAAAACTGCTCCCAAGTCAAAGCAAGTGACCCAGATGGTCTAGTCAACAAATAATCCCTCCACCATTTCTTGGTGGAATCAGTCATCTGGAAAGCGGCGAAGTCGTCGCCATTGGTCTCAAAAATACCCATGTTCCGTAGAACCTCACGACATCTATTGAGATATTCCTGAGGATCTTCTGAAGTAGCACCACTGAAATGAACAGGAAAAAGCTTGATAAACATGTACAATCTCCACAAAGCATCGGTGGACATAGTTGCCCCATCAACGATCGGCACTGTAGCAACTGGCTGAATTACCCCAACCGGATTAGCTTTCGGGGTCTGAACCTGAGGAGTAGTCTGATCAGGAATGTGAGTAGCAGGAGTCTAGATTCCTCCTCGAGCCTGAGATACGGGTTCTGCCACGGGGAATGTGCCTGTCTGGGCTACACTCTCCATAAGGTCCACTAATCGGACAAAAGCATCCTGAAGCACTGGGGTAGCAACAAAACCCTCTAAGACATGAGTTGGCCCCGCTGGAGCGGTCTGAGCTGGAAACCCCTAATTAATCTCTATCTGGGGCTCCACATCAGGGTCTGCTGTCTGAGCAATGTGCTGAGTTCTGCCCCTGCCTCGTCCTATGGCATGGCCTCGGCCTCTGCCCCTAGTAGAAGCTGCTGCTGCTACTGGACCGGATTGTTGGTCAGCGGAAGTGGAAGCACGTGGTCTAGCCATCTATGCTAGAATATAATAGTTTAATTTGTATTCGAGATAACAAGAATCGCACAATTGAGTAGAAATAAAAATGAGTTTTTTCCTAACTTGATAGCCTCTGAGAGATGAGAACACTCGTCTCCGTACCAATATCTTAGACTCTATTAATCTTGTTCGTGAATTGTGAGACCTAAGCAACCTAGATCTCTGATACCAACTTGTCACGACCAAAATTCCCAACTCTAGGGATCGTGATGGAGCCTAACACAATACTTCCTATGCAAGCTAATGTTAGAATCTAATTAACCATTATCCTTTAAAAAGTTTACTTAAACACAATAGACCAATTTCAAATAAAAGGAAATCTAATACTTTCTAATCATTGACTTCATGAATAATATTAGAAATAATAAAATGAACCACAAACTAATACTAAATGTATAACTACCTAGGGTATGGTGTCACAATTCACGAACTACTAAAGAATACGATAAATAATTGGTTGAAAGAAATGTATCTTTGTTTCTAATGAAATAAAACATTATATAAATAATAAAGGGAAGACTGAAAGAATCTGCGGACGCCAGCAGATCAACCTCATTTCTCTGTGCAAATGATATCGGCTACTACTTTCACCTAGATATGGCCGGTACCTGGATATGCACAAGAAGTGCAAAGTGTAGTATCACTACAACTGACGCAATGTACTGAGTAAGTGTCGAGCCTAACCTCGACGAAGTAGTGACGAGGCTACGACGGGGCATTTATAATTTAACCTGTGAACAATGTGTAATAAAGCAAGAAGGAAATTCTAAACTAAATAAAATAATTATCTGTAGGAATTAATAAAATAACTCAGCCACCTTTCCCAGGTCTCAACTACAAGCCAATATCACATAAGTTTCCAAATTTTAAATTTAACTTTAAAATAACTGTAATTGCAAAATATGAGAAACAATAGAGTAAAACAGTAAGTTTTCCAAATCATTGTGTTTAAAATCAGTAAAATATAAATGTACTCCCTTATTGCTCCTTGTTGCAGCGTGCAACCCGCTCCCACCTGTCCACCCTTATTGCTCCTCGCTATATATATCACCCTTATTTCTCTTGTAGCGGCGTGCAACCCGATCCCACATGTCCACCCTTATCACTCCTTTTTGCGGCGTGCAACCCGCTCCAACCAGACAATCACATCACTTTTATTTATAAAACATTTCACAATTCATGTCAAAGCCTTTCACAATATTTTTGTCTCAACAATTGTAAATAGAAAGTTGTACTACTCATCAACTTCATCAATTATCATTTCACAATGAAACCAACCAGAATATATATAGAAAACCACTGTCAACCAGCTCAATCTTTATGTACCAAAATGTAACCAGGGGAACAACAATCACTTCCAAAATACTTGAAACAATACTTAACAACAAGTTCACGAAACCAAGTAGACATGTACATATCAATGATAATAAAACAATTAATCCAAGATCAATTAAATTGGAACCGGAGAAGGGATCATGCTCAACAAATACTTTGGTGGTGCATAGATACTCGTCACCTCACCTATACACCACACACATGAAAATTCACATAGCATTTATGTTGGGGATTCTTATTCCCTCAAGTCAAGGTTAAACCAAGCACTTACCTCGATGTCACAAGCAACTCACTCCTCTAAACCGCTAGAATCTAATTAGAATTGGTTCTATATCATCAATTATTGCTTAAAGGAATTGACTTTAATGAAAAACTATGGCTTTCCTATATTTTCTTATCAAAATACAAAAATCGACATTGGTCCCTCTTTGTCAAAACTCAAGGTTCGGACAAAATCCTGTTTACCCATTCTCCCCCGAGCCCGGATATACAAGTGGTTTTGGGATCCGACCTCAATTCTAGGTCTAAATCCCCAAATTTTGAAATTACTATGTTCTACCTAAGAATCCCAATTTTTACCATGAAACTCTATATTCTAGTTTGAAATCTTGTTAAAACTTATTAAGGATTGAAAAAAATTAGTTAGAAATAACTTACCTATGATTTAGAGAAGTTTGAGTCTTTGGAAAATAGTCTATTGAGGTTTAGGGTTTTAAATAATTGAAAAATGGGTGAAACTCCCGTCTCAAATCCTATTTAACAAGCTGCGGTTACAGCAATTGCGATCAGGGGTTCACAATTGTGAACCCTTCGAATTTACGCTGCCTTCGCATTTGCGATATAATTGTCGCAATTGTGATATCTAGGCTGGTTGGGCAGTCTTCGCATTTGCGAAGGAAATCTCGCATTAGCGAGGATGGCCTTCCCAGGCCTGGTTCGCATTTTCGAACAAAATGTCGCATTTCCCTGGCCTGTTGGATTTGCAATTGCGAAGCCGGATCGCACATTTGTGATATCAGAGGCCTGTGCCAAAACACAAGATGCACCAGCTGAGATTTCTATGTTTTAATCACTCCGTAGCCTACCCGAAACTTAATCGATCCCTCGGGGCTGCAAACCATACATGCAAGCAAGTCTAAAAACATCATACGGACTTCCTCGTGCAATCAAATCATCAAAATAACATCAAAAACTACGAATTTAACCTCAAAACACTCAAATTATCAAGATTTTCAACCGGACGTCTGAATCACGTAAAATCAACTTCGATTCTCATCAAATATCACAGATAAGACTCAAATATCATAACAAAATTTTATCGGGCTCCAGACCCAAAAATACAGTCCTGATACTGACAATTTCAAATCTTATTTCATTTCTTTATTTCCTGTGAAAACCAGCACAATAATTTTCTTCAAAAATTGTTTCCTAACGGCTTTCTGGATTCACGCTCGGACTGTGCACGCAAAACGAGGTAATTGAAATTAATATTTTTAAGGCTAACGAGCCCAAAATAGTATCTTAATTCATAAGATGACCCTTTGGGTCATCACAATCTCAACCTCTAAAACAAACGTTCGTCCCCGAACGGACATAGAAAATTACTTGAACTAGTAAACAAGTGGGGATATATAATGTGCATGTCCGACTCAGAATCCCAAGTAGCTGGCTCGACGGGCTGACCTTTCCACTGCACTCAAACTGAAGGATAACACTTTGACCTCAACTAACGAACTTGCCGGTCTAAAATGGCTACCGGCTCCTCCTCATAAGTCAAATATTTGTCCAATTGGACAGATTTGAAATCTAACACGTGGGACGGGTCACCATGGTATTTCTAGAGCATTGACACATGGAATATCAAATGAACTGAGGAGGTAACGCAAGTCTATAAGCTACCTTCCCCACTCTATCAACAATCTCAAATAGACCGATATACCTAGGGCTCAACTTATCCTTCTTCCCAAATCTCATAACACCCTTCATGGGTAATACCCGAAGTAATACTCTCTTTCCAACCATGAATTGCACATCACGAACCTTACTGTCGGCATAACTCCTTTTCCTGGACTAAGCTGCATGAAGTCGATCCTGTATAACCTTTACCTTATCTAAGGCCTCTTGAACTAAGTCTGTACCCAGTAACCGAGCCTCTCTGGCTCAAACCATCCAACTGGCGATCTACACCGTCTACCATATAATGCCTCATAAGGAACCATTTGTATGCTTGACTGGTAGCTATTATTGTAGGCAAACTCCGCTAACGGCAATAATTGATCCCAAGAACCTCCAAAGTCAATAACACAAGCGCGAAGCATATCTTCCAAGATATGAATAGTACGCTCGGACTGTCAGTCCGTCTGAGGATGGAATGCAGTGCTCAACTCAACTCGAGTACCCAACTCACGCTAAACTGCCCTCCAAAAGTGCCAGGTAAATTGCGTACCCTAATCAGAAATGATAGACATGGGCACACCATGAAGGCGAACAATCTCTCCAATATATATCTCTGCCAACCGCTCTGAAGTATAAGTACTTACCACTAGAATAAAATGTGTTGATTTAGTCAGCCTATCCGCAATAACCCAAACGGCATCGAACTTCCTCTGAGTCCATGGGAGTCCAACAATGAAGTCCATAATGATACGCTCCCACTTTCACTCAGGGATCTCTATCTACTGAAGTAACCCGTCGGGTCTCTGATGCTCATTCTTTACCTGTTGACAATTCAAAGAATGAGCCACATAAGCAACAATGTCCTTCTTCATCCTTCTCCACCAATAGTGCTGCCGTAGGTCTTGGTACATCTTGGCAGCACCCGGGCGAATTAAATACTTAGAACTGTGAGCCTCCTCAAGGATCAACTCACGAAGGCCGTCAACATTAGGCACACATATACGACCTTGCATACTGAAAACACTGTCTTCACCAACTGTAACCTTCTTGGCACCACCGAGCCGAACTGTGTCCCTAAGGACCATCAAATGCGGGTCATCATCCTGCCGATCTCTAATACACTCGAATAAAGAAGACCGAGCTACTGTACAAGCTAGAACACTGCTGGGCGAAATATCCAACCTTATGAACTGATTAGCAAATGTCTGAAGCTAACTGTCTTACACCCACTGGAATAAATTCAAGGCTGCCCCTACTAACTTTTTTCCTACTTAATGCATCAACCACCACATTGGCCTTCCCGGGATAATACAATATAGTGACATCATAATCTTTCAATAACTCTAACCATCTCCGCTGCCTAAAATTAAGATCCTTTTGCTTGAACAAGTACTGGAGACTGCAATGATCCGTGAAAACTTCACACGACACGCCATAAAAATAGTGCCTCCAAATCATCAATGCGTGAACAATGGTTGCCAACTCTAAGTCATGGACAAGATAATTCTTCTCATGGACTCTCAACTACCGAGACGCATATGCAATCACCCTGCCCTTCTGAATCAATACCACTCCAAGACCAACACGGGAAGCATCACAATACAACGTGAAAGATCTTGAACCTGATGGTAAAACCAACACTGGTGCTGAAGTCAAGGGTGTCTTGAGCTTCTGAAAGCACGCCTCACACTCGTCCGACCATTTAAATGGGACACGTTTCTGAGTAAATTTAGTCATCGGGGCTGATAAAGATGAAAACCCCTCAGCAAAACGACGGTAGTAACCCGCCAAACCCAAGATGCTTCTGATTTCCATGGCTGAAGTGGGTCTATGACAGTTATTGAATGCCTCTATCATCCTAGGATCTACTTGAATACCCTCTACTGATACGATATGACCCAAGAAAGCTGTTGAATTCAACCATAACTCACACTTTGAAAACTTTGCATACAACTGATTATCCCTCAAAGTCTGGAGCGCTATTCGGAGGAGTTGTTTATGCTCCTCTCGACTGCGGGAGTATATCAGAATATCATCAATGAACATAATTACAAAGAATCCAGATGAGTCTTGAAAACTCGATTCATCAGGTCCATAAAGGCTGTTGGGGCATAAGTTAAGCCAAAAGACATCACCAAAAATTCGTAGTGGCCATACCTCGTCCGAAAGGCTATCTTGGGAACATCGGACGCCCTCATTTTCAACTGATGGTAGCCCGAGCTCAGATCAATTTTCGAAAAGACCCTGGCACCCTGAAGCTAATCAAATAAATCATTAATTCTCAACAATGGATATTTATTCTTGACGGTGACTTTATTCAATTACCGGTAATCTATGCACATTCTCATTGATCCATCATTCTTCTTTACAAACAAAACCGGTGCACCCAGGGCGAGACACTAGGTGTAATGAAGCCCTTATCAAGCAAGTCTTGCAACTACTCTTTAAATTCGTTCAATTCTGGTGGGGCCATCAGGTATGGAGGAATAGAAATAGGCTGAGTGCCCGAAGCCACATCAATGCAAAAATCAATATCCCTGTCGGGTTGCATCCCTGGAAGGTCTACATGAAACATCTCGGGAAACTCGCGAACAATAGGCACTGAATCATTCGAAGGAACTTCAGCATCATAATCACGAATATGAGCCAAATAGGCCAAACACCCCTTATCTACCATGCGACGAGCCTTGGCATAAGAAACCACTCTACTGGGAGATTGACCAGGAGTCCTTTTCCACTCCAATCGAGGCAATCCCGGCAAAGCTAATGTAAACATCTTGGCTTGACAGTCCGGAATGGCAGAATAAGGTGACAACCAATCCATGCCCAATATGACATCAAAATTGACCATGTCAAGAAGCAAAAGGTCTACACTAGTTTCAAGACCCTCAATGACCACTACACACGAACGATACACATGATCTACAACAATAAGATTCCCTACCGGCGTAGACACATAAACAGGGACACTCAAGGAATCATAGGGCACAACCAAATACGAGGCAAAATATGATGACACATAAGAATAAGTAGACCCCTGATCAAACAAAACTTAGGCATTTCAACTACAAACTGAAATGATACCTATAATAACAACATTAGAGGATTTCACCTCAGGTCTAGCTGGAAATGCATACAGTCGGGGCTGGGCTCCACCACCCTGAACTATGTCTCTAGGAGGACCTTTAATAGGCAGACCTCCACCTCTAACAATCTGGCCCCTACCTCAAGCTACCTTACCCCTATCCCTGGCTAGTTGGGCAGGTGGTGTTGCAGCAGGTGCCGGAACTATGGCACGAGAACCCTGGTACTGATGCTGATTAGCTGAAAATTTCAGACAAGCTCTCTCAATATGCTCATATTCACCACACTCAAAGAATCCCTCTTGATATAAAGACTAACCCTGAAGAGTCGGTTGACCACGATAATAACTCTGCAGAGGAGGTGCTCTAATAGGATCTGAAGGAGAACTATAGACTGGCTGAGCGGAAGGAGGCGTATAAGAACCACGACCACCTAAAGTACCATGTGAAGCCGGAAGTGCTGAATGGAGTGGCCTGGAAGAATGGCCTCAGCTGAAATTAACCCCGCTTCCAGCTGAGGCACCCCTGAATCCACCGGAATGGCGAGGTCTCTTTTTTGACCCCTGACCTCCAATCCCGAGAACTGTCTCAACTCTCCTAGCCACATTGGCCGCATCCTGAAAAGAAATCTTGGTCCCTGTCTCTTTAACCTTGTGCAACCTGATGGGCTGAGCAAGGCCCTCAATAAATAGTCTGACTCTCTCTCTCTCTGTGGGAAACAAAAGAATAGCATGTCTATCCAAATCCACAAAGCGGTTCTCATACTAGGTGACAGTCATGTTGCCCTGCTGAAGTCGCTCAAACTGACGACGATTCTCCTCTCTTGTAGTAACAGGAAAACACTTCTCCAAAAAGAGATGTGAAGACTGCTCCCAAGTCAAAGCAGGTGACCCAGATGGTCTAGTCAACAAATAATCCCTCCACCATTTCTTGGCAAACCAGTCATCTGGAAAGCGGCGAAGTCGACGCCATTGGTCTCCAAAATACCCATGTTTCGTAGAACCTCACGACACTATTGAGACATTCATAAGGATCCTCTGACGTAACACCACTGAAATTAACAGGAAAAATCTTGATAAACATGTCAGATCTCCACAAACCATCGGTGGACATAGTTTCCTCATCAATGAGCGGCGTTGTAGCAACTAGCTGAATTTCCCCAACCGGATTAGCTGTCAGGGTATGAACCTGAGGAGTAGTCTGATCAGGAGTGTGGGTAGCAGGAGGCTAGACTCCTTCTCCAGCCTGAGATATGACTGCTGCCACGGGGAATGTGCTTGTCTGGGCTACGCTCTCCATAAGGTCCACTAATCGGACCAAAGCATCCTGAAGCACCGGGGTAGCAATAAACCCCTCTAGGACCTAAGCTAGTCCCGCTGGAACAGTCTGAGCTGGAAACCCCTCATTAATATCTATCTGGGGATCCACAATAGAGGTTGTTGTCTGAGCAATGTGCTGAGTCCTGCCCTTGCCTCGGCATATGGCATGGCCTCGGCCTCTGCCCCTAGTAGGAGTTACTGCTGCTGCTGGACCGGATTGTTGGTCAGCGAAATAGGAAGAACGCGTTCTCGCCATCTGCGTGAGAATATAATAGTTCAATTTGTATTCGAGATAACAAGAATCGCACAATTGAGTAGAAATAAAAATGAGTTTGTTCCTAACTTGATAGCCTCTGAAAGATGAGTAAAGACGTCTCCGTACCAATATCTTAGACTCTATTAAGCTTGTTCTTGAATTGTGAGACCTAAGCAACCTAGATCTCTGATACCAACTTGTCACGACCCAAATTCCCAAACCTCGGGATCGTGATGGTGCCTAAGACAGTACTTGCTAGGCAAGCCAATGTTAGAATATAATTAACCATTTTCCTTTAAAAAGTTTACTTAAACACAATAGACCAATTTCAAATAAAAGGAAATCTAATACTTTCTAATCATTGACTTGATGAATAATATTAGAAATAATAAAACGAACCACGAACTAATACTAAATGTATAAGTACCCGGGGTCTGGTGTAACAATTAATGAACTACTAAAGAATACTATAAATAATTGGTTGAAAGAAATGTATATTTGTTTCGAACGAAATAAAACAATATCTTAATAATAAAGGGAAGACTCCAAAAATCTGCGGACGCCAGCAGATCAACCTCGTGTCTCTGTGCAAATGATATCGGCTACTACTTTACAAAGATATGGCTGGTACCTGGATCTGCACAAGAAGTGCAGAGTGTAGTATCACTACAACCGACGCAATGTACTGAGTAAGTGCCGAGCCTAACCTCGACGAAGTAGTGACGAGGCTACAGCGGGGCATTTATAATTTAACCTGTGAACAATTTATGATAAAGCAAGAAGGAAATTCTAAACTAAATAAAATAATAAACTGTAGCAATTAATAAAATAACTCAACCACCTTTTCCAGGTCTCAAGTATAATCCAATCTCACATAAGTTTCCAAATTTCTCCTGTTGCGGCGTGCAACCCGATCCCACCTGTCCACCCTTATCACTCCTTGTTGCGACGTGCAACCCGCTCCAACCCGACAATCACATCACTTTTATTTATAAAAGATTCACAATTCATGTCAATGCCTTTCACAATATTTTTATCTCAACAATTGTAAATAGAAAGTTGTACTACTGATAAACTTCATCAATTATCATTTCACAATGAAACCAACCAGAATATATATAGTAAAACACTGTCAACTAGCTCAATCTTTATGTACCACAATGAAACCAAGGGAACAAAAATCACTTCAAAAATAGTTGAAACAATACTTAACGACAAGTTCACGAAACCAAGTAGACATGTAGACATCAAAGATCATAAAATAATTAAGCAAGGTGTAACGACCCAGCCAATCGTTTTGCGTGTTATGATACCGTTTCCTTAAATGAAACCTTCCATAGAGGCTATTCGTGCTTTATGACTCGCGAGAGCGGGTGGTTCGGGATTTGGGAATGATTTGGGTGGTTTAGGAACACTTGGTTCCTTAAGGTTGGCCTATTTGGCCAAGTTTGACTTCGGTCAACATTTTGAGCAAACAACCTCGGAATCGAGTTCTGACAGCTCCAATAGCTCCGTACAGTGATTTTGGACTTGGGCGTATGTTCGGCTCGGGTTTCTGATGACCCGGGAGCATTTCGACGCCCGCAATGGAAATCAGGATTTCCTTAAGTTTAGAATTTGGTCTGGAACGGGACTTCATGCTATCGAAGTCCTAATGGAATTCCGAGGCTGGCGCAATGTAATGAATTCTAGAATTTCAAAGTTCTTAAGTTTGATTAATTTGGTTTTGGGGTTGAATTTTGAGTTCCGTTGTTGTTTTTCATGTTTCGGAAGTTCGAGCGAGTCCGTATCATGAATACAGACTTGCCGGTGCTTTTGGACGGGGTCCCGGGGGGCTCGGGAGTGTTTTAGATCCCCGGAAGCTAAGTTAGAAAAACCAGAAATTTTCTCTCTGGTTTCCTTCTCTGCGATCGTAGAAGCAGGGATGCGATCGCAGAGAAGAATATATGTTGGGCCATCCAATGTTCTCTGCGATCGCAGGCATCCCTTCGCGATCGCATATGGTCCCCTCCCCACCCCTCTGCGGTCGCAGACTCATCCCTGCGATCGCAAAAGTCACCTACACCCCCTACTGCCTGTTCTTCTCCGCGATTGCAGACCTCACTCCTACGATCGCATAAGCCTACCTCCCCACCCTCCGCGATCGCAGGCCCCATCTATGCGATCACATAGTGCTTCTCGAGGGCCATGTGCATTTGTTCTCTGCGATCGCAGGCCTGATGACGCGATCGCGGTTAAGGTTTTCCTGGGTAGTATTTAAATGCCCAATTTCGGGCTTTCTTCCTCATTTCCAATTTCCAAACTCCATTGAAGCATCTTACAGCTGGGGGAAAAGGTTGTCCAAAGCCACTATCATCTAAGGTGAGTGACTTCTTCTTTAAATTATCAACTTTTCATGGAATTCAACTAATGTTTTTCTTAAAAATATCAAAATCATGGGAAAATTGGGTAGAAATTCCTAATGCTTTGATAATTAGTGAATTATCCCTTTTTAGCCATGAATTCCTAAATAAATTTGGTAATTACGATCCGTAGGCTTCGGGTAATGCATCCCTTCGAGAATTTTCAAAATCCAAACGCGTGGGCCCGGGGACGAAATTTCAAAAACCTTCAAGTTTTGCTATATTTTGGAATTTCTTGTTAATTATTATTCTTGGAGCATAAATTGATTCAATTATGCTATGTTTGGCTAGTTGTGAGTCGTCGAGGGTAGTTTAGGAGATTTGGGCGCATTCTTGATCTGGTCTTTGGTCCGAGGAGTGCTTCGTCGAGGTGAGTCTCCTTTCTAACCTCGTAAGAGGGAAATTGTCCCTCTAGGTAACCTTGTTTTCTATGTGATCTTTTTTGGTGGCTACGTACGCACCGAGTGACGAGAGTCCGTACGTAGTGGTTATTACTGCTTCGTGCAGGTAGTTAGGACACAACATGTTCATTGTTTTTCCCCGTTGTAGCATAGATATGACTCGTATACTTGTGTGATTGGCATTGTTGTCTTTGAACGTTGTGATACTTGGCTTGATTAAAGTGTGATAAAGGAATCACGGGATGGGATCGGGACGTACGCCGCGGCAGAGTGACGAGTGATTATATTATGGGATCGGGCCGTACGCCACGGCAGAGTGATGTGTGATTAAATTATTGGATCGGGTCATACGCCACGACAGAATGATGATTGACTATATTATGGGATCGGGTCATACGCCACGGCGAGATTGAGACTACAGGGTGGGATCAGGCCGTACGCCACGGCGAGATTGAGACTACAGGGTGGGATCGGGCCGTACGCCACGGCGAGATTTAGACTACAGGGTGGGATCGGGTCGTACGCCACGACGAGATTGAGACTACAGGGTGGGATCGGGTCGTACGCCACGGCGAAGATTTACAGGATAGGATCGGGCCGTACGCCACGGCGGAGCGATGTGAGTGAGTACTATATGGGAGCGGGTCGTACGCCACGGCCGATACTAAACTTATTTGATTTGAGATTGTTACTTGATGTCGTATATTGATGTACTTGATTATTTATTTTACCTGCCTACAATTTTCCTTACATCCTGCTTACCTTATTACTTTTGGACCTTCGTGAGTATCGAGTCGACCTCTCGTCACTACTTCTTTGAGATTAGATGGGATACTCACTGGGTTCATATTTATTGTATGTACTCATGCTGCACTTTCCTTTCTTTCTGCACTTGATTGTACATGTCTGGAGGCTGGTCCGTCTGATTATCAGTCCAGTGTTAGATATTGACCGAGTTGCTATACTTCACGGTGAGCTTTCATTCTTGGCGACTTCTTGGCAGCACCCTGGAGTTTCTTTGTCATGTTTCTCTGTCTTTTGTTTAGACTGAGGCTCTGTATATATATATTTCAGTTATTGTATATTCAGTAGTTGCCCGTGGCACTCGTGACACTAGTTCCTGGCACACACGTAATGTATATTTTGGGATATTGGGTTGTACATCTATGTATATGCCTTAGCTTGGCTAGGACTTTATTATGCTTTACTACTATATCAGGCCGATATCTTGCTTGTTCTGTTTAAAATTGGTAGTTGTTGATTTGTTAACTAAAAAGGGGAAGGGTAACACCTAGTGTGTTTCGAATTGGCTTGCCTAACCCCGCGGTTGGGCGCCATCGCGACCTGAATTAGGATTTGGGTCGTGACAACGTGGTATCAGAGCTTTAGGTTCACGTAGTCTCACGAGTCACGGGAAAACCCAGTAGAGTCTTGCGGATCGGTACGGAGATGTCTGTACTTATCTTCGGGAGGCTATAGGGTGTTAAGAAACTCCTTTTGTTCATATCCTATCGTGCAATCGGTGATGTAGTCAAACCTGTTCTTCTATGCTCTCACAGATGGTGAGGACGCATGCTTCACATGTTCCTGATCCAGGAGAGGATGCTACCCCTGCTGCTCGAGGCCGTGGTAAGGGCAGGGGTAGGGCTCATGTTCGTAGTAGGGGGCGAGGGCGCCCCAGAGCTGTACCGGTTGCACCGATCGAGGACCCTTATGTTGAGGTGCAGGATGAGCTACCTCCAGTAGCTCCAATACCATCTGATTTTAGGACGGCGCCGGGCTTCCAGGAGGTCATGGGCAGTATGCTGAGGTTCATGGATACTATGTCACAGGCGGGTGTACTTCCATCAGATCCTGCTGCTTCTCAGGCAGGAAGGGGAGTTCAGACCCCTACCGCTCAAGCTACAGGACCAGCAGCAGCAGTACATTGCACTCCAGATATTCCACCAGTGATTGGGGTTCAGCCTGGGGTGGCAGTACCAGAGCCCAGGCTAGTTGTAGATATGACCAGCAGAAGCTGCTGGGTAGATGGACCCAACTTCGCCCTCCGACCTTCGGGGGCGAGCGGGGAGAGGATGCACAGGATTTTATCGAGAGGTGCAGGGACAGACTGCACAACATGAGGATATTAGAGTCACATGGGGTAGATATCACGACCTTCCAGCTTGAGGGCAGAGCTCGCCGCTGGTGGTCGTCTCATGTACTCAGTAGGCCAGCAGGGTCTCCACCGGTTACTTGGGAGCAGTTTGCTCAGTTATTCTTGGACTGATACATTCCACCGTCTGAGAGGGAGGAGCTGCGGGGTCAGTTTGAGAGGTTAGAGCAGGGGCAGATGTCTGTGTCAGATTATGAGGCCAGGTTCTCAGAGTTGTCTCGCCATGCTCTCATGATATTGCCCACAGATGCTGGGAGGGTTCGACGGTTTGTGGTAAGCTTACATACGGGTATCAGGACTTCCATGGCCAGAGAAGTAGAGATGGGTACCCCATATCAGCTTGTAGTCGAGATAGCACGACGTATCGAGGGTTACCGTGCGAGGAGTAGAGAGCAGGGTCAGCAGAGTCAGCAAGACAAGAGGCCCAGGTTCACAGGTGATTTCATAGGGGCTCCATCTAGGGCCACGGGTCAGTACAGAGGTATCTAGTTCAGCAGGCCTTCCTATTCAGCACCTCCAGTACCTCCTAAGATTTTTCCAGTCAGGCCCCAGTTTAGCGCCATGCCAGAGCGCTCCTATCATCCTCTAGCCATCCAGAGTGCACCCAGCAGTTATACTAGCCATCAGAGATCCTCCAGTTCTTATCCCAGTGCTTTACCAGAGGATTCACACCGCTCTTCAGCTATTCAGGGTTCCTCCTCTTCAGGGCAGCGAGCAGTAGTGCCAGGAGGTTGCTTCGAGTGTGGGGATCTGAGCCACACGTGGAGGTTTTGTCCCAGGTAGTGGAGCAAGGCCGTGCAGTAGAGCCAGCAGCCTATGATTACAGCACGAGCGGCACGACCACCTAGGGGTGGATCTCAGGTTGGCAGGGGCCGTCCTAGAGGGCGAGGCTAGTCAAGAGTGGGTCGTTCAGCCCCAGCTTATCGATGGGGAGCTCAGACATTGGGTGCTCCAGCCAGATTTTATGCTATTCCAGCCAGGGCAGACGCTGTGATTACATGTATTATTTCGGTCTGTGGTAGAGAGGCTTCAGTACTATTTGATCTAGGGTCTACTTATTCATATGTTTCAGCTTTATTTTCCCATTCTCTGGATGTTATTTGTGAGTCTTGGGGTTCTCCCTTGTATGTATCCACTCTTGTGGGCGCCTTTGTAGTGGTAGAGCGGGTCTACCGGGCTCGTGTGATTACTTTCTGTGGGTTTGAAACCAGAGCCGACCTGTTGTTGCTTGATATGGTTGATTTCGAGGTCATCTTGGGTATGCATTGGCTATCCCCTCATCATGCTGTCTTGGATTTCCATGCCAAGATACTTACATTAGCCATGCCTAACTCGCCGAGGTTAGAGTGGAGGGGTGCTTCAGTTAGTGCCTTCAGCTGGGTCATTTCCTTCATGAAAGCTCGGCATATGGTCGAGAAAGGGTGCTTGTCTTATCTTGCTTATGTGCGGGACACCACCGCCGAGTCTCCTACCATTGATTCAGTGCCTGTCGTTCGGGAGTTTCCGGATGTGTTTCCTTCAGATCTTCCAGGCATACCTCCAGATCGAGATATAGATTTCTGCATTGACTTGGCTCCAGATACTCAGCCTATTTCTATTCCTCCTTATCGTATGGCTCCTAAAGAGCTAAAAGAGTTTAAGGAGCAGCTTGAGGAATTGTTGGCCAACGGATTCATCAGGCCAAGTGTGTCGCCGTGGGGTGCTCCAGTCTTGTTTGTAAAGAAGAATGATGGGTCTATGAGGATGTGTATTGACTACCGCCAGCTGAATAAAGTGACCATCAAGAACAAGTATCCTCTACCGCGTATTGATGATTTGTTTTATCAGCTACAGGGTGCTCGTGTGTTCTCTAAGATTGATATGAGGTCAGGCTATCACCAGTTGAAGATTCGGGCTTCTAATGTCCCGCAGACTGCATTTCGCACCAAATATGGCCACTATGAGTTCTTAGTGATGTCCTTTGGCTTGACTAATGCCCCAACAACCTTTATGGACTTGATGAATAGGGTATTCAGGCCGTATATCGACTCCTTCGTTAGACTTGATGAATAGGGTATTCAGGCCGTATATCGACTCCTTCGTTATTGTTTTCATTGATGATATATTGATCTACTCACAGAGCATGGGTGAGCACGAGCAACATTTGAGGGTTGTGCTTCAGACCTTGCCAGAACAGAAGCTATATGCTAAGTTCTCCAAGTGTGAGTTCTGGTTGGAGTCAGGGGCGTTCTTGGGGCATGTGGTGTCCGGAGAGGGTATCAAGGTTGATCCGCAGAAGATTGAGGCAGTTCAGAGTTGGCCATGTCCTACTTCAGCTTCAGAGATCAGGAGTTTTCTGGGTTTAGCAGGTTACTACCGTCGATTTGTGGAGGGATTCTCTTCTATTGCCGCTCCATTGAGTTGATTGACTCAGACGAATGCTCCATTTCTATGGTCTGACGATTGTGAGGCGAGCTTTCAGAGGCTCAAATCAGCATTGACTTCAGCACAAGTGATATCATTGCCTTCTGAGTCTGGAGTATATACAGTGTATTGCAACGCTTCACGCGTCGGGTTGGGATGTGTGTTGATGCAGGATGGCAGGGTTATTGCTTATGTTTCGCGACAGCTGAAGGTTCATGAAAAGCATTGCCCTGTGCACGATTTGGAGTTGGCGGCGATTGTTCATGCTTTGAAGATATGGCGTCATTATTTGTACGGTGTATCTTGTGAGGTCTATATTGACCACCGCAGCCAACAGTACTTGCTTAAGCAGAGGGACCTTAATTTGAGGCAGCGGAGGTGGCTTGAGTTGTTGAAGGACTATGATCTCACTATTTTGTATCACCCGGGCAAGGCAAATGTAGTGGCGGATGCATTGAGCAGGCGGGCAGCTAGCATGGGTAGTTTGGCCTACATTTCAGCTGAGGAGAGGCCTTTCGCCTTGGACATTCAGTCCTTGGCCAATCGATTAGTGAGATTGGACCTTTCAGAGCCTCGTCGAGTTTTGGCTCATGTGGTTGCGCAGTCTTCATTATTGGGGGAGATCAAGGCTCGACAGTTTGATGATCCACGCCTAGCAGAGCTTCAGGATATGGTGGTCCAGGGCAGGGCCAAGGAGATTACTTTAGGCGAGGATGTTGTTCTGCGACTCCAGAACTGATTGTGTGTTCCTGATGTCGATGGCCTGAGGGAGAAGATTCTAGCAGTGGCACACAGTTCTCGGTATTCTATCCATCCAGGAGCGACGAAGATGTATCGTGATTTGAAGCAGCATCGTTGTTTTGGATAGTTTCGGCATCGTTGGTGGATTTTAGAAATTTGAAAGTTCTTAGGCTTGAATCCGATGTGATTTTGGTGTTTTGATGTTAGTTTTGGTGTTCTGAGGGTGCAACTAAGTTTGAAGGATCATATGTGACGTGTTGGAATGTTTGGTTGGGGTCCCGAGGGGCTCGGGATTGATTTCGGGTGATTAACATACACTTTTGGACTTAGAAAATAGCAACTTTTGCTGGTGTGCCGCAAGTATAATTTTCTTCTATGCGATTGCAGGGTGTTGTATGCGATCGCATAGGTTAGTTGGTGTGGTCCAGAAATTTGTTCTGTGCGATCGCGGAGTAAAGGGAGAGCAAGGCAGTGCGGTCGCGAGTGTTCCTTTGCGATCGCACAGTGTTGGCGCGTGTGGCAGGGGAGTGAATGAGTACCCTGTGCGAACGCGTTTGAGCTTACGCGATAGCCGATAAGGAGGGAAATCAGTGTTGTGCGAATGCACGTGATGTTCCGCGTTCGCACTGACTAACAACTGGGGAATATAAAATTAAAACCCTTCCGCGACCATTAGACCTTTTTACACCATTTTTGAACGGGAAGAAGCTTTTGATGCGATTTTAAAGAGGGAAAATCAGCGTTCTTCATAGAGGTAAGTATTTTGGACCTTAAAACTAGATTGTAGGTGATTAAGGAGCACAATCACATTGTTTAATTCATGAAAATCAGTAGAAAAAGGTGGGTTAGGGCTTGAGATTATGAGACCTTTAGGGGTCGTTTTAAGGGGTCAAACGAACTCCGATTTTAGCATTCTTTATATGTACGGACTCGTGAGATGATGAAAAACATTTTGGTATAAAAGTTTCTGAGTTCCAAGACGCGGGCCCGGGGGTTGGGTTTTGACCAATTTCGGGTTTCGAGCTAAAATTGGTATTTTTCAATTGGAATTCATTCCTTAAGCATAATTTGATGATAAAGGTCTGATCTTTATAGATTTGGAGCGCTCGAAAGTTGATTCGAGAGGCGAGCGCATTGCGGAGTAGTTTTTCGGGCTAGTTTGAGGTAAGTAATGTCTTTAAATCCTGTTCTGAGGGTATGAAACCCCGGAGTCTGCACCCTTTCACGGGTTTTGGAATGCAAATGTTGGAACTTTTGAAATATATTCCCTATTTAGGCAACTATTGAGTTGCGAAACCGATTTTTAAGCCTATGCTTAATAATATTGATATATATATATATTGATATGATTTGGGTTGTAAGCCATATTTGGGGCCTAGTTCCGATATGTTTACCCCTTGGGGGTTGTTTTTACTATTTTCCTCACTTGATATGTTATGATTTTCACTCAGTCTTTTCTTGATAATTGTTTTGACACTCAAAGTATTTTAATACTATTTCTTGAAAATGAAACATTGTTTTTGGGTCGAGAACCCGGTATATTTATGGCCTGAAGGGAAAATTGAGAGTGTCTGACTGAGTGAGGTTGCGGGCCTATATTGTGAGGATGTTATGATATGAGTGTGGCTACTGGACAATATTGTGAGTGATTTACGCCATGATGTGGCTTGTTTATAGCGCTTGGGCTGTAGGAGCCCCTCCGGAGTCTGTACACACCCCCAGTGAGCGCATGTACCTAATGAGTGATGCCCGCGGGGCTTAGGCTGAGTGATTGCGAGGATGCCTGATGGACTGATACTGAGTGACTGTGAGGATGCATGATGGGCTGATACCGAGTGACTGTGAGGATGCCTGATGAGCTGATTCTGAGTGACTGTGAGGATGCCTGATGGGTTGATACTGAGTGACTGTGAGGATGCGTGATAGGCTGATATTGAGTGATGGTGAGGATGCTTGATGGGAAATGGTTACGAGAAATGATTTTGGACCGAGGGGCATATTTATGATGGTTTTACTGAGTTTTTGAACTATGATTTTCTTCGTTTTTCAAACTGATTTTACTGAGACATACTGATCTAATACTTGTTTCAAGGTATTTCTGGAAACTGGTTCTGGACTTATGTATTTGATTGATACTACTTGGTGACGAGGTGTTTTATTAGCTTTTGTGAATTGGTGTATCTGTACTGTGTGTTTTATAATTCTCAGACTGTGATTTATTTTCATTACTACTGAGTTAGCATACTCATAAAGACTCCCTATGCCTCTGTGCACAGATCAAGGTGACGGTCCAGAGCAGTAGATGTCCTTGTTCGCAGAAGCAGCTTACGAGATTTCGAGGTAGCTATCCAGCGTCCATAGCTTCTCCATTTCCCTTCCTTATTTAGTAATAATATATTATTCCTAGACTTTGTCTTTGACAATAGCAGAGTTAGTTTATTTCGTGGATGCTCATGACATGTTGATTCCGGGTCTTGGGGACGGTTGTAGACTATTAGCTTAATTGTTTGGTTTAAAGATTTCGAAATTTATATGCGTATTATGAATCGTTGAAAATAAATTGAGATATTTGAAAAGAAAAAAATGTGAAAATTTTGAGTGTTGGCTAGCCTAGTTCCACGATAGGCGCCATCACAGCCTGTTAGGATTTGGGGTCGTGACAAGTTGGTATCAGAGCTCTAGGTTGCATAGGACTCAACGGTCTTGAGCAGGTTTAGTAGAGTCTTGCGGATCGGTACGGAGACGTCTGTACTTATCTTCGAGAGGCTGCAGAACCCTTAGGAAACATTCCACATTCTTGAATTCTTATCATGCGAATCCATTTATTCAGCCAAAAGCGTAACTCATTGAATTCGTTTCATTTATTCGAATATGCACGCGAGCGCTTGGTATCAGTTGTGCGTCATCGGCTTGTGACTTTCATGGGTGAGATGTGATTGTAAGAATGTTGATAATGGGCCAGTCGAAAGGACTTGAGGCCAGATATTTGTTTGTGGCTTGAGTGTTGAGATTTCATTTGGGTGAGCACATGTGTTGGGGGACTTATATGTCCGTTTGTGTCCTTGTTGATTGAACTTTGCGACTTGATGATTATATGGTGAGCGTGATCGGATAGTTAGATGTATTCAGGATGTTTGATTGTGACCAAAATGAATTGGCGAGATATATGGCAAGAACCATTCATTATTTGACTTCTGTATTGAGTTATATGGCTTGGAGTTATGAGTATTGAAGGACCTCTCGTGTAGTTTAGTTGTGGAGTGAAGTGGGTTTTCCTTTTATGTTTTGAGTTCCTGTGATGTCTTTTGAGCTGACCAATGCTCCAGTAGCATTCATGTATTTGATTAGCGGTGTATTCAGGCAGTGATGTCACGACCCAATTTCGGAGTCGTGATGGCGCCTGTCGTGAAACCAGGCCAGCCACATATTGTAACAAATCCTGAACCATTTATTAAGTAAATACCATTTTTCAGCTGCCTGAAATTAAATATGCTAAAGATCTGTATCCAAAAGCCCAAAATCTACAACTCCCGGATCCGGTGTCACACAGTCCTGAGCTGCTAATACATAATACAATCCGAAAAGAAATGACCAACATAGTCTGAAAGTAAGTATGGCAAGTAGAAGAGAAAGAGATGACGAGATCACGGTCGCCAGCTGCTACCTCGTCAACTCTGATGAAACTGCTGCTACTCACTGTCCAGAGCTGAATCTCGCTGTACCTGGATCTGCACACAAGGTGGTAACGTGAGTACACCAACTCAGTTGTAACGAAACCAAACTACGGGCTGAGAGGTAGTGACAGACTAAACCTCCGATAATTTTGAACATTAGTATATAACTTGGACATGAAAGTAATATATCAGAAAATAAACAAGATGCATCACTTTATGACTGTAGCCTGCATGCCCGCATGAATTCTTACAGAATCAAGAATAACGTGTAATCAGTAATCAAACTCTCATAAGGTGGTCAACTCAGTACTAGAATCTGGCCTTCCGGCCAAGGGAAAATCCATCCCGGAATATATATATATATAAAATCCGTGACATAGTCACTCAGTACTGAGGAAAAAGGCCAATTCAACCCCACGAAGAAGATCCATCTCCGGAACATAAACCCCACGGAGAAGATCCATCTCCGAAACATAAAACACCATGGAGAAGATCCATCTCCGGATCATGAAACACCACAGAGAAGATCCATCTCCGGAACATAAAATTCGGACAAGATCCATGTCCAGGGAAAATCCATCCCTAAATATATGTGCGCTCGCTGGGGGTGTAAAGACTCTGGAGGGGCTCCTATAAGCCCAAGCGTTATATCAAGCCAACGAAAGCATGATTCAATGATCGTTGCGTTGTGCAGTCCAATCTCATAAATGTCTTAATACCAGGCTCTCGGCCTCACTCAGTCAATACCTTTTCCAGTCTCACTCATATGGCTCATGTATAAATCAGCCCAAACAATGATAAATATGCATGTAATTAACAATTTATGAGACCGGGGCATGAAAATATACTACAACAGGACTGAGTACATGGAAATAATAATCATAAACAGAGACAGCAATAATCGACCATTCCGGTATGAACGTATCGGCGTAAAGCCTCAACATTTATACTTAGCATGATTCTATTACGTTCAAGGAATCCCCACCTTCACAGTACAAGTATCAGTGTGGAACAACCATTAGACATTGCCATGGGATGAGCCAGGCTACAAATATCCGGTGTACGCTCGCATGCCCGTCACTTGGCAATTGCGTCACCTTAATTAACAACAATCATCAGATAACATGGGGTTTCAAATCCTCAGTTCAAAGTTTGGAAGCGTTACTTACCTCAAAACTGGATATAACACTTTTCCGCAGTGCCCTTGCCTTGAAACTCGACCTCTGAGCGCTCCAAATCTTCCAACAATCAAGTGTATATCATTATTATATGCTAATGGGTGAATCACAATCAAAATCTATCAAGAATACTCAAAAATCCCGAAATTGGCCAAACCCGACCCCCAGACCCACGTCTCGGAATTCGGAAAAATTTACAAAACTGAAATCCTTGTCTTCACCCGAGTCTACCCATATCATATTTGCCAAAATCCAACCACAATTACCCCTTCAAATCAACAAAAGGATCTCCTAACTTTTCTTCCCATTTTTCTCAATTTCTACTTTGATTCCACTAATTACATGGAAAAAATCAATACTAATTCGTGAAATTAGACCAAAAAAGACCAAGGAATACTTACCACAAGACTCCCACTGAAAATCTCTCCGTAATTTCCCTTCTCCCGAGCTCTCTAATGGAGTTTTGAAAAATGGCTAAAAACCCTCGTTTTGAAACTTAACTTAAACTTTCTGCCCAGGCATTCCGCACCTGCGGTCCCGCACCTGCGCTCAGGGGGGCCGCACCTACGGAAAATTTCAAGTCCTCAACTTCCGCACCTGCGATCGACCTCCCGCACCTGTGGCCTCGCAGGTGCGGCAATTACCTCGCACCTGCGGCCTCGCAGGTGCGAAAATTTCCTCGCACCTGCGGACCACTCCCCACTCAGCAAAACCTCGCACCTGCGGAGCCCAGTCTGCTCCTGCAGAATCGCACCTGCGGCTCCCTATCCGCAGGTGCGAAAACACCAACACCAGCAGTTGAAGCTGCATTTTACCAAGTCCAAAATCCTCGCTAACCATCCGAAATCAATCTCGAGCCCCTCAGGACCCCGACCAAATATACCAACCCATCCTAAATGATCATTTGAACTTAGTCGGGCCTTCGGAACACCAAAAACAACATCAAAACTCCAAAAACTCATCGAATTCAAGCCTATGTACATGGAAATTTCTAACTTCCACCATCGATGCCGAAACTACCCAAAACAACTCTGATTGACCTGAAAATTTGCAGACACATCCAAAATGACATTACAAACCTGTTCCAACTGTCGGAATTCTATTCCGATCTTGATAGCTTATTTTCCACTGCCGACCGGAAATCGCCAAAACTAACTTTTGCCAATTCAAGCCTAATTCTACACCGGACATCACAAGAAAATTCCGGACACGCTCCTAAGTCCCAAATCACCTAACAAAGTTATCCGAGCTATCAAATACGCATTGCGAAGTCATTTACCAATAAGTAAACTCTGAGTTGACTTTTCCAACTCTAAGGCTACTTCTAGAGACTAAGTGACTCAACTCCTTCTATAACCACTCCAAACCCAAGCTAACCAATTCTAACCAATCTACAACAAGGCAGAAACAGAGAAAATAGTGTAGGTTCTACGTAGCGACCGGCTGGGTTGTTACATTCTCCCCTTCTTAAACAAACGTTCGTCCTCGAACGGGTCTAGAAACATACCTGAAGTCTCAAACAAGTGAGGATATTTGCTCTGCATCACCCGCTCGATCTCCCAAGTGGCCTCCTCTACTGGTTGACCTCTCCACTGCACCTTCACTGAAACTATCTCCTTTGATCTCAACTTTCTGACCTTGCGAGCCAAAATAGCCACTGGCTCCACCTCATAAGACATATCATCCTCGAGCTGAATTGTGCTGAAGTCCAAAACATGAGACGGGTCACCAACATACTTCCGAAGCATTGACACATGGAATACCGGATGAACGCTAGACAAGCTGGGTGGCAAGGCAAGTCTATAAGCCAGCTCTCCAACCTTCTGAAGTACCTCAAAAGGACCAATGAACCGGGGACTAAGCTTGCCCCTCTTCCCAAACCTCAAAACACCCTTCATGGGTGACACCTTCAGCAGAAACTTATCACCCTCCATGAAAGACACATCCCGAACCTTCCGGTCCGCATAGCTCTTCTGCCTAGACTGAGCCGTGCGAAGTCCCTCCTGGATCAACATCACTCTCTCCAATGCATCCTGAACCAAATCAGTGCCTAACAACCTAGCCTCACTGGGCTCAAACCAACCAACCGGAGATCTATACCACCTACCATATAAAGCCTCATATGGCACCATCTGAATACATGACTGGTAGCTGTTATTATATGCAACTGTGCTAGAGGCAGAAACTGCTCCCACGAGCTACCAAAATCAATCACACAGGCATGCAACATGTCCTCCAAGATCTGAATAGTCCGCTCTGACTGACCGTCAGTCTGAGGGTGAAATGCTATGCTCAACTCTACCTATGTACCCATACCTCTCTGCATAGCCCTCCAGAACTGTGATGTGAACTGAGTACCCCTGTCCGAAATGATAGAAACTGGGACCCCATGCAATCGGACAATCTCCCTAATGTAAATACCAGCTAGCTTGTCCGAAGTATAAGGAGTACTGACAGGAATGAAATGCGCCGACTTGGTCAGTCGATCCACAATGACCCAAATAGCATCAAATCCCTTCGGAGTCCGTGGAAGCCCAACTACGAAGTCCATGGTGATCCGCTCCCACTTCCACTCCAGAATAACCATCTCCTGAAGAAATCCACCTGGTCTCTGGTGCTCATACTTGACCTGCTGGCAGTTGAGACACCGAGCTACATACTCAACAATATCCCTCTTCATCCGCCTCCACCAATACTGCTGCCTCAAATCCTGATACATCTTCGTGGCACCTGAATGAATGGAGTACCGCGAGCTATGGGCCCTTGCTAATATCATCTCTCTAAGGCCATCTACATCGGGCACACAAATATGGACCTGCATCCTCATAACCCCGTCATCGCCAATAGTCACATCCCTGGCATCACCTCGACAAACCCTGTCCTTAAGAACCAACAAGTGTCGGTCATCGTACTGGCGTGCTCTAATCTGATCATAGAGAGAAGATCAGGAAGCCATGCTACCTACTACCCGTGGAGGCTCTAACAAATCCAATCTCACAAGCTGCCCTGCTAGGGCCTGAACATCACGTGCCAAGGGTCGCTCTACTGCTGAAAGATATGCCATACTCCCTAAACTCCCTTCTCGGAGACTCAGGGCATCGGCCACCACATTGTCCTTCCCCGGATGATATAGAATGGTGAGGTCATAATCCTTAAGAAGTTCCAACCATCTTCTCTGACGTAGATTCAAATCCTTCTACTTCAGCAAATACTGCAAGCTACAATGGTCCGTAAAGATCTCACACTGTACCCCATACAAATAATGACGCCAAATCTTCAAAGCATGAACAATGGCAACTAGCTCAAGATCGTGCACTGGGTAATTCTTCTCGTGCACCTTCAACTGTCTGGACGCGTAGGCAATCACCCTACCATCCTGCATCAAAACCGCTCCCAAGACAACTCTGGAAGAATCACAATAGACTATGTAAGAACCCGAACCAGTAGGCAATACCAATACCGGAGCTGTAGTCAATGCTGACTTGAGATTCTGAAAGCTCTCCTCACACTCGTCGGACCATCTGAATGGAGCACCCATCTAGGTCAATCTGGTCAGTGGTGAAGCAATAGAAGAAAATCCCTCCACAAAGCGACGTTAATAACCCGCCAACCCAAGGAAACTCCTAATCTCTGTAGCTGAGGACGGTCTGGGCCAACTCTACACCACCTCAATCTTCTTCGGATCCACCTAAATACCCTCACTGGACACTACGTGCCCCAAGAAAGCTACCGAGCTAAGCAAAAAATCACACTTGGAGAACTTTGCATACAATTTCTCCTCTCTCAACCTCTGCAGCACAATCCTCAAATGTTGAGCGTGCTCCTCCTGGCTACGAGAATACACCAGGATATCATCAATGAACAAAATGATGAATGAATCAAGGTAAGGCTGAAACACGTTGTTCACCAAATGCATGAACGCGACTGGGGCATTGGTTAGCCTAAATGACATAACCAAAAACCCGTAATGACCATATCTAGTCCTGAAAGCAGTCTTCGGAATATCAGAATCCCGAATCTTCAGCTGATGGTACTTCGACCTCAAGTCAATCTTGGAGAACACCCTAGCTCCCTGAAGCTGATCAAAAAAGTCATCAATATGACGCAAAGGATACCGGTTCTTCACCGTAACCTTGTTCAGTTGCCTATAGTCGATACACATGCGCATAAACCCATCCTTCTTTTTCACGAACAACATCGGTGCACCCCACGGCGACACACTAGGCCGAATGAACCCCTTATATAGGAGTTCTTGAAGCTGCTCTTTCAATTCTTTCAACTTTGCTGGGGCCATGCGGTACGGTGGAATAGAGATAGGCTGGGTGTCTGGTAACAAGTCAATACCAAAATCAATGTCCCTGTCAGGTGGCATGCGTGGCAGGTCTGCAGGGAATACGTCCATAAACTCACGGACCACATGAACAGAATCAATGGAAGGAGTCTCACTACTAACATCCCTCACAAAGGCCAGATAAGACTCACACCCCTTCCCAATCATACGCTGAGCCTTCAGAAAGGAAATCACCCTGCTAGGCACATACTCCATCGAACCCTTCCACTCAACCCTCGGGAATCCAGGCATAGATAAGGTCACAGTCTTGGCGTGACAGTCAAGAATAGCATGGCATGGAGATAGCCAAACCATGCCCAAAATCACATCGAAGTTAACCATGTTAAGCAATAATAGATCTGCCCGGGTCTCCAGACCCCCAACAGATATAACACAAGATCGGTACACCCGGTCCACCACAACAGTATCCCCCACCGGAGTCCACACACGAACAAGTGAAATCAAAGACTTACAGGGCATATCCAAGAAATGTGCAAAGTCTGATGAAACATATTAATACGTGGAACCAGGATCAAATAATACCGAAGCATCATGGTGACAGACTGAGATAATACCTGTAATTACTGCATCTGAAGCTATGGCATCTGGTCTGGCCGGAAGTGCATAGAAACGGGCATGTCCCCCACCTGATCGACCTCCCCCTCTGGGGCGACCTCTGACTGACTGGCCTCCACCCTTGGCTGCGTGAGCGGGTGGTGTAGAAACTGGTGCTCAAGCTGGAGGCTGGCCCCTCTGCTGATAAGAACTACCAGAAAGGCGGGGATAATATCTCTTGATGTGACCTGGATCCCCACACTCGAAACAACCCCTCTCAGCATAGGACGGTGGGGACCGAAGAGGACCCCTAGAACCAGAGTAGCTGCTAGAAGAGCCATGTGCTGAAGAACCCTGAACTAACTGTGGTCGGGATGAGCTATGGGTTGGAAGTGCACCGAATGACGAATGGCCCGAATGAGAGCTACGATGACCGTGTCCTGATGAAGCACCACTGTAAACTGGACGAGCTGGCTGAGGAGGCCTGAATGGACGGCCTTTGCTATATTGAGACTAACCTCACGAGTGAACACCACCATAACTACTTGACCTCGAGGCCTCTTGGCCTCTCTCTCAACACGCTCTTGGTGGCGTACTGACTCAATCTCCCTGGCTATTTCAACTACCTTCTGAAAAGAAGCGCCAGATACTCTCTCCCTGGTCAGGAAGATCCGTAACTGATATGTGAGACCATCAACAAACCTCCGGAACCTCTCTCTGTCTTTGGGGGCTAGCCAGATGGCATGACGGGCTAACTTAGAGAACCTCATCTCATACTGCGTCACGGTCATGTCTCCCAGACGCAACTGCTCGAACTCTCTGTGCAGCTCCTCTCTGCGAAACTGTGGTATATACTTCTCCAAAAAGAGAATGGAAAACTGGTGCCATGTATGGGGCGCTGCATCAGCGGGTCTACGCCTCTCATAGGCCTCCCACCAAGCAAGTGCAGCTCCTAAAAACTGGAATGTGGTAAATGGAACCCCACTGGCCTCTAATATCCCTGATGTGCGTAGAATCCTCTGACACTTGTCCAAGAAGGCCTGGGCATCCTCGCCCTCTGTGCCACTGAAAGTCGGAGGCTGGAGTCTACTGAACCTCTCCAACCTACGCTGCTCATCATCAGCTAAAGCTAGGACCACATAATCCTGTACCGGAGCAATTTGCTGCACTGGAGCTACCCTAGGTGTCTGAAGTCCCTGGGTGAGCTGCTCAGGTGTCCGGGCAGCTGGAGTTTGAATGTCTCCCCCGGTCTAAGAAGTAGTAGCAGTAGTGGACAAAGCGACGGCATGTGCCAAGCTGGTGCACACTGTCAAAATCTGAGCTAGGGTCTCCTGAAGACCCGGAATCACGATGGGCACTGCTAGTGCCTGAGCCTGCCCTGCTGGGATCTCAGCGGCGGGGGTCTGATCCTGAACAATGGGAGGGTCCACAGGTGCTGTCCCGGTTTCTTTGCGGGCTGCACCCCTCCCTCTGCCACGGCCTCGTCCACGACCTCAGCCTCTAGCTAGTCCTGATGGTGTCTGATCACCACTATCGGTAGCACGAGTCCACACCATCTGTGAGAGAATGAAAACAACAGAAGTTTAGTTCCAGAGTTCAACAGAGTCACACGACAGAATTCAAAGATATGGAATTTTCCTAAGGGTTTTGTAGCCTCTCGAAGATAAGTACAGACGTCTCCGTACCGATCCGCAAGACTCTACTAAACCTGCCCATGACTTGTGAGACCTATTCAACCTATGGCTCTGATACAAACTTGGCACGACCCAATTTCAGAGTCGTGATGGCGCCTGTCGTGAAACCAGGCCAACCACCTATTGTAACAAATCCTGAACCATTTATTAAGTAAATTACCATTTTTCAACTGCCTGAAATTAAATATGCTAAAGATCTGTATTTAAAAGAAGTTTATAAAACCAACCCAAAATCTACAACTCCCGAATCCGGTGTCACACAGTCCTGAGCTGCTAATACATAATACAATCCGAAAAGAAATGACCAACATAATCTGAAAGTAAGTATGACAGGTAGAAGAGAAAGAGATGACGAGATCACGGTCGCCAGCTGCTACCTCGTCAACTCTGATGAAACTGCTGCTACTCACTGTGCATAGCTGAATCTCGGTGTACCTTGATCTGCACACAAGGTGCAGTGGGTAACGTGAGTACACCAACTGAGTAGTAACAAAACCAAACTACGGGCTGAGGGTAGTGACGGCCTAAACCTCCGATAATTTTGAACAACAGTATATAACTTAGACATGACAGTAATATATCAGAAAATAAACAAGATGCATCACTTTATGACTGTAGCCTGCATACCCTGATGAATTCTTACAGAATCAAGAATAATGTGTAATCAGTAATCAAACTCTCATAAGATGGTCCACTCAGTACTAGAATCTGGCCTTCCGGCCTAGGGAGAATACATCCCGGAATATATATATATATTTATATATATATATATATATATATATATATATATGTAAACACAGTGACATAGTCACTCAGTACTGAGGAAAAAGGCCAATCCAGCCCCACGGAGAAGATCCATCTCCGGAACATAAACCCCACGGAGAAGATCCATCTCCGGAACATAAAACACCACGGAGAAGATCCATCTCCGGAACATAAAACACCACGGAGAAGATCCATCTCCGGAACATAAAGCACCACATAGAAGATCCATCTCTGGAACATAACATTCAGGCAAGATCCATGTCCAGAGAAGATCAATTCCTAAATATATGTGCGCTCACTAGGGGTGTAAAGACTCCGGAGGGGCTCCTATAAGCCCAAGCACTATGTCAAGCCAACAAAGGCATGATTCAATGATTGCTGCGGTGTGCAGTCCAATCTCATAACTGTCTCAATACCAGGCTCTCGGCCTCACTCAGTCAATACCTTTTCCAGTCTCACTCATATGGCTCACAGATGTATAAATCAACAAAAAAAAATAAAAAATATGCATGTAATTAACAATTTCTGAGACCGAGGCATGAAAATATACTACAACAGGACTGAGTACATGGAAACAATAATAATAAACAGAGACAGCAATAATCGACCGTTCCGGTCTGAACGTATCGGCGTAAAGCCTCAACATTTATACTTAGCATGATTCTATTACGTTCAAGGAATCCCCACCTTCACAGTACAGGTATCGGTGTGGAACAACCATTAGACATTGCCATGGGATGAGCCAGGCTACAAATATCCGGTGTACGCTCGCATGCCCGTCACTTGGCAAGTGCGTCACCTTAATTAACAGCAATCATCCGATAACTTGGGGTTACGAACCCTCAGTTCCAAGTTTGGAAGCGTTACTTACCTCAAAATCGGCTATAACACTACTCCACAGTGCCTTTGCCTCAAAACTCGACCTCCGAGCGTTCCAAATCTACCAACAATCAAGTGTATATCATTATTATATGCAAATGGGTGAATCCCAATAAAAATCTATCAAAAATACTCAAAAATCCCGAAATTGGCCAAACCCGACCCCCGTGCCCACGTCTCGAAATTCGGAAAAATTTACAAAACTGAAATCCTTGTCTTCACTCGAGTCTACCCATATCAAATTTGCCAAAATCCAACCATAATTACCCCTTCAAATCATCAAAAGGATCTCCTAACTTTTCTTCCCATTCTCAATTTCTACTTTGATTCCACAAACTACATTGAAATAATCAATACTAATTCGTGAAATTAGACCAAAAACGATCAAGGAATACTTACCACAAGACTCCCACTGAAAATCTCTCCAAAATCTCCCTTCTCCCGAGCTCTCTAATGGAGTTTTGAAAAATGGCTAAAAACCCTCGTTTTGAAACTTAACTTAAACTTTCTGCCCAAGCTTTCCGCACCTGCGGTCCCGCGCCTGCGCTCAGGGGGGCCGCACCCGTGGAAAATCTAAAATCCTCAACTTCCGCACCTGCGATCGACCTCCCGCACCTACGGCCTCGCAGGTGCGGGATTACCTCGCAGGTGCGACAATTTTCTTGCACCTGCGGACCACTCTCCACTCAGCCAAACCTCGCACCTGCGAAGCCCAGTCCTCTCCTGCGGAACCGCACCTACGGCTCCCTATCCGCAGGAGCGAAAACACCAGCACCAGCAGCTGAAGCTGCATTTTACCAAGTCCAAAATCATCAATCACGAGCCCCTCGGGACCCCGACCAAATGGGTCGTACCCATCCTAAATGATCATTTGAACTTAGTCGGGCTTCGGAACACAAAAAAAAACATCAAAACTCAAAATACTTATCGAATTCAAGCCTATGAACATTGAAATTTCTAACTTCCACCATCAATGCCGAAACTACCGAAAACAACTCCAATTGACTTGAAAATTTGCAGACACATCCAAAATGACATTACAAACTTGTTCCAACTGTCGAAATTCCATTCCGACCTAGATAGCCTATTTTCCACTGCCGACCGGAAATCGCCAAAACTAACTTTCGCCAATTCAAGCCTAATTCTACACCGGACATCACAAGAATATTCCGGACACGCTCCTAAGTCCCAAATCACCTAACGAAGCTATCCGAGCTATCAAATCCGCATTCCGAGGTCATTTACCAATAATTCAACTCCGGGTTGACTTTTCCAACTCTAAGGCTACTTTTAGAGACTAAGTGACTCAACTCTTTCTATAACTAATCCAAACCCAAGCTAACCAATTCTAACTCATCATGAGCAGTCTAAACAATCTACAACAAGGCAGAAACAGAGAAAATAGTGCAGGTTCTACGTAGCGACATGTCGGGTCGTTACAAGTGATTGAACTCCTTTGTTATTGTATTTATTGATGGCATCCTGTCGTACTCACGTAGCCAGGGATAGCATACTTGGCATTTGATGATGGTATCACAAGGATATATGGAGGAGAAGCGTTGTGCGATGTTCTCCAAGTGTGAATTTTTGGCTCAATTCAGTAGCATTCATGGGACACGTGGTGTCCAGTGAAGGTATCCATGTGGTCAGACGAGTGTGAGTAGAGCTTCCAGAAGCTCAAGATTCCATGACCACAGCCCCAGTGTTAGTATTTCCATCAGCTTCAGATTCTTATACCGCTAAATGGGATGTCTTGGGGGCAGGAAGTTGTTGTGTTCTAATGTATGAAGGTATAGTGATTGCGTGATAACTATGATTTTCGGAGTGTATAGGGATATATCATTTTGAGGTTAAGCAGGCAGGGGTATATCCTACGGGTTTTCCTGAGGTGTGTGACCCTTATGTTGAGTGATGGTGAGGATGCCTGATGGGCAATTGTTACGAGAAATGATTTTGGCCCGAGAGGCAGATTTATGATGATTTTACTGAGTTTTTGAACTATGATTTACTTCGTTTTTCAAACTGATTTTACTGAAAATTTTACTGAGACATATTGATATTATACTTGTTTCAAGGTATTTCTGGAAACTGGTTTTGAACTTATGTATTTGATGGATACCACTTGGTGACTTGGTGTTTTATTGGCTTTTGTGAATTAGTGTATCTGTGTTTTATAATTATCAGACTGTGATTTATTTTCATTACTACTGAGTTGGCATACTCGTAAAGACTCCTTATGCCTCTGTGCACAGATCCAGGTGACGGTCCAGAGCAGTAGATGTCCTTGTTCGTAGCAGCAGCTTACAGGATTTCGAGGTAGCTGTCCAGCGTCCACAGCTTCTCCATTTCCCTTCCTTATTTGGTATTAATATATTATTCCTAGACTTTGTCTATGACAATAGCAGAGTTAGTTTATTTCGTAGATGCTCATGACAGGTGGAATCTGGGTCTTGGGGACGGTTGTAGACTGTTAGCTTAATTGTTTTGTTTAAAGATTTCGAAATTTATATGTGTATTATGAATCGTTGAAAATAATTTGATATATTTGAAAAGAAAAAAATGTGAAAATTTTGAGTGCTGGCTAGCCTAGTTACACGATAGGCGCCATCACGGCATGTTAGGATTTGGGGTCGTGATAGATTGGGGACAGGAACCTGAGGCGCATGTTACTGCCCCTGTACTTTAGGAGAACCTAGCACAATTCTTGAGCATGTTCGGCACTCTAGCTCAGGCGAGATCTATTTCCCTTGCACCGCCCACATCTTAGGTTGGTGGAGGAGCTCAAACTCCCTATAACGACCCGACCGGTCGTTTTGTGTTATCAGACCCCGTTCCCCTAAATGAAACTTCCCATAGAGGTGTATTATGCTTTATGACTTGCAGGGACGGGTGGTTCGGGATTCAGAAGTGTTTAGAGCAGTATAGGAACACTTAGTTCCTTAAGGCTGGCCCTTTTGGCCAAATTTGACTTCGGTCAACATTTTGAGCAAACTACGTCGAAATCGAGTTCCGACAGTTCCATTAGCTTCGTATGAAGATTTTGAACTTGGGCGTATGTTCAGAATGGGTTTTCGATGACCCGGGAGCATTTCGGTGGCCGATATGGAAACGAGAAATTCCTTAAGTTTGAAATTTGGTTTAGAATGTGTTATTGTGTTATTAAGGTCCGAATGGAATTCCAAGACCAAGAATAGTTCTGTTATATCATTCATGACTTGCCTAAAAAATTTGGTGTCATTCCGAGTAGTATAGGTAGGTTCGGCGTATTGTTATCGAATTCAAGAACTTAAAGTTCTTAAGTTATGATTCTAGGGGTTTTGGGATATGATTTTGAGTTTTAGCGTTGTTTTGAGTGTTACGAAAGCTCGAGTGAGTCCGTATTGTTATTTGGGACTTGATGGTAGATTTGGACGGGGGCTCGGGTGGGCCCAGATGCCTCCCGGACACCACAAGAGGCTAAAAACCAGCTAAAATAGCTGTTGGTGCACCTGTTCTGGTGTAACCGCAGGTGCGGTTGCCCAGTCGCAGGTGCGGGACCGCTCATGCAGTCCTAGCCTCGCAGGTGCGACCCCCAGCGGGTAGGCCATTTCTCGCAGGTGTGGACAATATTCCGCAGGAGCGGAGCCGCAGGTGCGGTCTCCTCTCCGCAGGTGCGGGCCCAGGCCTCCTCGTCCATTTCCGCAGGTGCGAGACCGCAGGTGCGGTCCTTGGGCCGCAGGTGTGGAACCACTGTTAGGCAGTGTGTATCTTTTAAATACGGGATTCTGTTCCTTTTCTTCATATTTTTCCACCATTATCGACCTAGGGAGTTTAAGGAAGGGCCAATTCACCTAGCTACTGAAGAGGTAAGTAAATTCTATCCTAGTATTTTTCTAACACATGAATTACCAATTAAACTTGCTACTAAATTAGTGAAAATTAAGACTTTGGGTAGTAACCTAGGAATTTCGGGAATTTGGAGAATTACATGTCAATTTGCTATGAAATCAAGTAAAAACCATGTATTAACGATCCTTAGGATATGGGTGAGTGTTTCCTTCGAGAATTTTCGGAATCCGAGCGTGCGGGCCCGGGGTTGAATTTTGGGATTTCTTCAAGAATGGTAAATTGACTAAATTTGTAGGAGAATTTCATGTTTTGGGTATAATTTGATATATTTACGTATCGATTAGCTAGTTTCGAGTCCTTGAGAGGCGAGTTTGGAGTTTCGGGCGCGTTCTTGGTCTGGGGAGTAGATTCGACACGAGGTGAGTCTCCTTTCTAACCTTGTAAGAGGGAATTGTCCCCATAGGTGATCTAAGTGTTATGTGCTGATGTTTGTGGGGGCTACGTACGTACCAAGTGGCGAGAGTCTGTGCGTAGCGACTATTATTTTTATGTCGGGTAGTTTTAGGACCCACGAGCATGATTTTATATGCCTTACATGTATTCCTAAATGTAATTTGAGTTGTTTATTATTCTTGAATTTAGCATGAACATATTAGGAGGCCATGGTTTGAATTTCAGCACTTAAGTCCCCGTTTTCAAGTATATTCTCTTTTAAATGCCTGAGATTCTGATAATTCTGTGTATATATATGAGCACCCGTGTCACATGTATAATTCGTGATCGGGGTAGCCTTATCATTATATAAACTGCGTCTCATGATCGATTCGCGAGCGGGGTAATAGATGCATCTATAGTTCGAGTCGTTCGACCCTCGGCAGTGCACATTTATTTATGCTACGCTTCGGCAGTATGCTTCGGCAGACTAAGTGCTTATTATGTTGACTGGGAATTTGTTGTTATTACATGAACTGTTTCATTGAAAGAAGAGATTTAGTACTTTATATGTTAGTAATATCTGATGTGGAAGGATTATTGTGAGTTTATATTTAATATTTCATGCCCTTGTGATTATTATGATTGTTATACCTGCCTGCCCTTTATTAGTTTATGTTATTTAGTTGCTGAACCTAGTAAGGATCACGTCTACCTCTCGTCACTTCTTCTTTAAGATTAGACGGGATACTCACTGGGTACATATATGTTTATGTACTCATGCTGCACTTCTGTACTTAAATATACAGGTCCTGAGGCAGGTGCGTCTGGTTATCACACCGGAGCTCGTTCTTGAGAGTATATATATTCCAGGCCTGACTTCACGGTGAGCTGCTTTCTCCTGACGATCCTCGGCAGCACCATGGAGTTTCCTTTTGCTTATTTCCCGTCTACTTCTTCCAAACAGAGGGACTGTATATTATATCTTTTGAATATTCTGTTAGTACCATAGGACTTGTGACACTAGTTTCTAGCACACACATAGTAGTTGTTATGGATTACGGATTGTATATATATGTTGGATCACGCCTCCCTGTGGTTGCCTTTGGTAAAAATTGGCTAATTACCCCTTTTCGACTAAACGTTTTAAGCTTTAAAACTTGGTTTATGATGAAATGTTTAATCACATAAGGTGGAATCCTTAGTAATTGCGTGTTGGCTTGCCTGACCCCGTAGTTGGGCGCCATCACGACCTGAGTTAGGATTTGGGTCGTGACACTCTCGCAGCTTGTACTCCAGAGCAATAGGTCAACGTTGATCATGTCCCGGGTGTCATGCCAACACAACGAGTTGTGAGCACGTGATTTTTACCTACTATATGATTCTACAAAAATAATTTAATTAGTTTTATGATTTTTTATCTTAATTTAGGTGCTATTTGTGAATTAATTCTGCATTATGTAGCCATAATTCGTCTTTTAAATGTATAAATAGTTTAAAGCGGCATAATTAGATGCATATCTAAATAAATATAATTATTTGACATAAAGTCGATTAATGTTCAATTTCTTAATTTAAATATTTCTTTCAACAAAATTGTGAAAATTGCCTTTTAAATGATTAGGGGGTAAATTGAATGGAGTGAGTTTAATTAATTAATTTATAATTGAGTAACAAAATTAGTTTAGAATTAATTCTTACATTTTAGTCTTAATTTAATTAATTAAACTTAGTCTAAGATTTAGAAGCCTAAAAGGACCTGGGCTAGAATTGCCCAAGCCCAATTAATCCCTCACCCGTCCGGCCCAATTACACCCAAAACGACCCCGTTTAAGCTACCACAAATCCCATCCATTGATCTCCTAAGATCTAACGGCTGGGAACCCCACAACCCCACTAATATTTAACTGTCCCCAAACACCCCACCCCCTCTCGATTTACAAAGTAGCACACCCCCCCCCTCCATCCGTCTCTCTCTCTTCCCTTGACCTACGCCTGGAACCACCACCATGGCTCCGCCGTCTCCTACTGTTTGACCACCGTTCCTCCGCCTTGCTCCGCCGGTCGGAAATCGCCTCCGGCGGCGGAGCTCAACCAAACGGCCCCTATTTTTTACCAGTTAATCCTCATCCTCCCCTCAGCCCCGTCATGTTATTGGTTTCCCCAAAATCCCACAAAAAAATCTCCAATTTCAAATCTAAGAATCCGAAACCCTAAAATCCATTCTCCGGCCGATTCAAGAACCATTAATGACTCACATCTACATGAGTCAATAGCTCTTGATGAGAGTTATTGATTCATGTGGGTTTGAGCCATTTCAAACTGTGCCGGAGTCCGGCCAAGGTCCGGCAACCTTCAATTTTTTCCGGCCAAACCCTGTTTGACGGGTATGCTTCTTCTTTCTTTACTACTTCTATGCAATATCAAAACTAAAACTGTTCAATTACTGATTTCTGCTTATGTTAGCTTGATCTGGTTATTTGATTAGTTATTGTGTTCCTCTTATCCCTTGTTTGATTGGATGTTATTTCCTGTAATGGATTAAGAAAATCAACTTAACCGTATACCTTTAGTTTTCCAAAATGGTTGCTAACTTGAATCCCTCTCCTCTTTACTATTAAAACAAGAAATCATAGAGTTTTCCCATTTCCTGTTATTATGTCCTTGTTTATGTGATTTGAACCAAGTGCTTAATTAGATTAGAGTCATATTATGATTCCGTGTTATTCTTGTTCATGTTAGCCGTTGGGATTTACTGTTTTTCAAGCATGATCATCTTTGATAGCTTAAAATTAGATTAGTTAGTTAATTACCCAATTAATTAGGAAAATAATTAATCCTGAACCAGTGTATGGTCATGAATTAACCTAGTTTAACCCTAACCTCAAGATTAACTTAGTTAATGACAACCTTCTAAAAGACAACTTGTTTAACTAGGTTAACCTAGGTTAATAGTCTCTTAAACAATTAACTAAATCCTAAAATCCGTTTAAGATAATTAGTTTAGGGTTAATTAACTAAAACAATTCATTTAACCTATGTTTAAGGGGGTTAAGTTTGCTAACCTCTATTAAGTTAATTAAACTGAGAATAAGATGATAACTAATTAACTAACTAAGAACACCTAGTAGTCTTAATTAACTAAGGAGCCTAACTAGGGTTAACCAACTAGAATCAATGATAACCCCAAGCAAGTATAACACTGGTTACCTAATGGTAATTTCAGGGACTTCAAGGGGTATATTAGGAATCCTAGGGGAAGGAATCTTGGGTGTAACAACCCAAGAACCTTTTAGAATTTTTAAAATCAGATTTTTAAGTGTATTAGGGTAATTTCATGGGCTAGAAACTTCTGGATTAGGGGTAGCTGTCCCAGAGAATAAGGGTGACAGCTGCCCTAAGTACTTTTTTCATCTCATTGGATGGGTAATATGCCAAGCATATCCCATCCCCCAAATCCCTTATAAATACCCTCATTTTACCTACTATAAGAAGGGCTTTTGGACACTGAAAATCATTCTGGGAAAAACTGAAAATCATTCTTTGACAAACTGAAAACCTTCTATTTGACACTGAAAAACTATTTTATACTCTGAAACTACTTTCTTCCTGAACAAGGAAATCACCCTTTTTGCTCACTGAAAATTATTGCAAACTCATACGAAAATGTTTCTACTTGTTTGGTATTCTGATTTCAAAGATCTCCTCCATACATATTCTAAAATCTGGGCTGGTTTTCCATTACTACTACTGGTTTCTGGTTAATCTGTTGTGGTTGCTGCTGATCTTTTCTCTTTCTTGTTGTATTGCTGTCTACCTGACCTTTATTTGGTCATGATTTTGGTTGATTTTCTCTTTAAACGGTATGTAACTATTTAATCTTATTGAAAGGCTCAGAAACATGAACTTTATTCTTCTTTTGCTCGAGTCTGTTTCTTCTATAGTTGAGTCTTATGTTTTCTCTAATCTTGTATGAAATCTGAAGTAAGATTGATTGGTATGTTGATAATAAAATCATAATATGTATGTTTGAATTCCTGAAGCCAGGTTGTTTTCAAGTGTATTGATTCAAAGGTGCAATATGTATTTTGTAGTTAGATTTCATTTTTGTTTGCTTCTTAGTTTATTAGTAAAGGTAAATTGAACTAGGGTAGATGAATTTGACCTTTCAATGGTCAAATTCACCCCATAATAGTGCACAAACAGTAGTTTAGCTTGCTAGAAATTATCCTTGTCACGACCCAAAACCTATGGGTTGTGATGGCGCCGGACACCACTGTCAGGCAAGTCGACCCCTTAATCAGTTGAAACACTTTCCTGTTTAACATTTTAGAATTGAAGCCTCTTCTTGCATTTTCATTATTAAATAAATAAATTTCGTAATTTAAATACGGCAAGAAACCAACTTAATACAAAAAAAAAAAAGGAAATACCAAGACATCCCCAGAACCCGGTGACACAAGTCCATGAGCAATTTCTAAGAATTTATACAATTATACAACGCTTGTCCGAAAAACAAATTGGACAAAGGAAATAAATATAAAATGTAAGTACACAGAAGGGAGACTCCGGCAGCTGTGGAACGCCTCTGGATGAATGCAGCCCGTATAAGTCCCCAAATCGATCACTGTACTATAAAGGTACCTGTGCAACACAATGCACAGAAAGTGTAGCATGAGTACATATACATATATGTACCCAGTGAGTATCCCATCTAATCTCGAAGAAGTAGTGATGAGAGGTCGACTTGACACTCACTAAGGTCCAACAGTATGATATAACAATGATAAAACGAATAAAAGCAGAAGACATGTAAGACAATGACTAGCAATTATGTATAAAGCACAGAAATCCAAGTAAATACTGGAACGATAACAATGTCCACTTTCTTTTCCCCAAATATCAAATACAAGTCAATAACCATGAAACAATGACAAATAATCATGCGCACACAGGAATAAGACAACCAACCGGAGTCATAAGGAAAAATAACTATGCACTGCCGAGGATCGACCGACCCGTCCCAAAAGTGCATGCTTACCATAGTCATGTATGCGCACTGCCGAGGATCGAACGGCCCGAACCATAAGTGCGTCTTTCAATGTAACCATATCATAACATAGTACAACTTCGTCCATGCACTGCTGAGGATCGAACGGCCCGTACCAAAAGTGCATTATGAATTATATCATCTCTGTGCACTGCCGATGATCGATCGGCCCGTCCCAAAAGTGCACCTTTCAATCCGCCGTGGCGTACGGCCCGCTCCCATGAGGGTGGGGGAAATCACACATCGCTCGCGGAATGTAAATTGCGAAGCGGTCACATGCACACACAATAAAATATAAAACTTACTTCAAATAACCAATTCCTTTCAATTCCACAATTTCTATAAAGTCTCAGAGAAAATCAATATCACGCAAAATCATGAGTTCATAGCATATAGGTCATTTGCAAGAAAGAGTATAAGGCATGATGTGGCCCTAAACATTCACGACATGGCACAATTCCTTTTTATATTACTTTCCATAAAATAATTTCTTTTCTATTATTTAAATTCCATAAATGTCAGAGGAACAAAAACTACACATATAATCATGGCTCACAATATATAGTTCATTACGAGTAGAAAACAGAGCATGATGTGGGGCCTAACTACCCGGACATAGCAATAATAGCCGCTATGCACGGACTCTCGTCACTTGGTGCGTACGTAGCCCCCACAAACAATTACACATAGCACATAGAACACTTATGGGGACAATTCCTTCTTACAAGCTTAGAAAGGAGACTCACCTCGCTCCGAAGATCCATACCCGGCTTCCAAGCCTCTATGACGACTCCAATGGATGCACAACGCCCCCAAACTAACCAAACAACGACAAACCAATGAAAATATGCTCTAATATTTGCTAAAAATTCAGATTATATAATTTCCCAACTCCGCTCAGTTAATTGACCAAAATGCCTTCGGGCCCACGTGGCCGGATTCCGAAATTTCTTGAAGATAACCTCTACCCATAACTTTACTAACTCAAATATACAATTTGTTACAATTTTCATGCTCAAAATCATGGCTAAAATCAAATTTTATCAAAGTCTAGGTTTTCTTACAATTTTCCCACATTTTATCCAATTTCTCATATAAAATCTATGTAATAAATCTTGTATTTAACTTGGAAATAAGTAGAAACAACTTACCTTTGATGATTGATGAAATCCCCCTTGAAATGCTCTCCAAAATCATCCAACCCAGATTAAAGAAATGGCCAAAATTCGTGTTTAAAGAATCCGCCCCTGCTTCATCGAGTTGTACCTTGCACTTGTGTTGTGCAGGTTGTACATCCTATTACAATTTTTCCTTGTTGAACACCTTCTGTTAAAACGCACATAACTTCTTGTAGAAATATCCAAATAACAAACGGTTTGAATATTTAGAAACTAGACTCGAAGATATTTAATTTGATAGTCTGTACACCATAAAAATCTTTATATATCCCGAGATATGAGCTTCTAAAGACGGCTCAACGCATCAGAAAATTCCGGCGAAACTGCCCCACCAGCCATCTTCAATCGGTCATAACCTTTTGCACAACACTCCAAATGAAAAATGGTTTAATGTTCTAAAAACTAGACTTCCAGATCTACAACTTTCATGTTTTGTAAATGTTCATATTTGTTATAGATTATTATATATACGCTTCCATAATTAGCTCTTGGACGCACAATTTGCTGTCCAAAATAATGCAGCAGAAATTTCTGCAATTTTTCCTTCTTTTTTTTGTCCGAAATTCATTCCGTTAATCTTCCGAAATCCACCCGAGGCCCTCGGAACCTTAACCAATTATACCAAAATGTCCCAAGACATGATACAAACTTGCTCGAGGCCTCACATCACATCAAACAATGCCGAAATCTCGGATCGCACTAAAATTCAAACTTTATGAACTTTGAAATTTCAAACTTCTACATCCGATGCCGAAACCTATCAAATCACGTCTGATTGACCCCAAATTTTGCACACAAGTCATATTCCACATTACGGACCTGCTCCAACTTTCGAAACTGGAATCCGACCCTGATATCAAAAAGTCAAACTCTCGGTCAAACTTCTCAAAAACTTTCAAATTTCTATCTTTAGCCAAATGACTTCAAAATGACTTCCGGACATCCGAATTCACTTCCGATTGCGCTCCCAACTCCAGAATCACCATACGAAGTTATTCCCAGACTCGGTATCCCAAACGAACATCAATATCATTGAAATGCGCTTCAAGCCAAACTTAGGAAATTTCTTCAAAAATACTGACTTCCACAATATACACTGAAACGCTCTCGGGTTATCCAATTCCCGATCCGGACATACGCCCAAGTCTGAAATCATCATAGGAACCTGCTGGAACTTTCGGATCCTGATTCCGAGGTCGTTTACTCAAAATTCCAGTCTTACTCAATTTCTTCAACTTAAGGCTTCTGAAATGAGAATTTTCCTTTCAATTTAACTCCGAACCTCCTGAATTACAACTCTTACCATACACACAAGTCACAATACCCGAAATGAAGTTGTTCATGACTCCCAACTGCTGAACGACGCGCTAGATCTCAAAACGACCGGTCGGGTCGTTACATTCTCCCCTACTTAAATAGACGTCCGTCCTCGAACGTGCCAAGAACTGCACCAAAATTATCTGAAATCACTGTTTAACACCTCGTGCACCTGCCCGTGCTACCACAACCCAAGTGAGCACATTAGCTTGATAAAATCTGAATGTATTCTCTTTTATCCATATAATAAACTCAGACCCCAGTTCCAACACTTGAAATTCTCTGCCATGCCTCTTTCTAATATGTGAACATCACGTCAACTACCACACGAGGCACCAGAACACAACTGCGTATCTTTGCTGAATCAGCACCATACACCACATAATCCATTATCTGACCACAATGACGCTCCCTGAACCTTAATAGCCAGAATTCTATGAATTTGATGCTCTCAAAGCACCTTATAAGATACACACATACATCCTACTATAATGCTGACGATACCACCACAACGGAGGAAATGTGTAGAAATTCCTAACCAACTACAGAGTTAAGTAATCATTGAAATCGTTTCTCCTGACTAAGATCATCATCTCATTACAACCAATGATGGTGATTGTGCTGTAATATACTTGCATAGTCTTATCACACCGATCCCAGATTTATAAATTTTGTCTCACCCAGTATGAACTTCTCAGACAACCAATCACCCCAAACACGGCCATTAGCCTCACACGATGCCACAATGCACCAATAGGCCACAATTCGAACGTGACACATAAGGAGATGACTCCGGAAGGGACTACTCAACTAACGCAACTAAAAATTACGAAGTAAAACACAAGAAAATAATTACAGAAGCCTTGCTCAACATCACACTGTTGCAGCGTGCAACCCGATCAAAATAACATACCCGTGGCGGCGTGCCACCCGATCCCATCATAAGATTTACATAAGGAAATAAACACGGAGCTGAATTGCTCATTATTACAAATCACTGAATACCGGTCACAAGCACACTAAGTGCATAATACCATTCTGGGGAGACTGATGGTCCATATACTACCAACTCAAGCACAACTGAGGTGAGATATATAACCTGAATCTCAAGAGCCGCTCTGCTCACATAACCACATCACTACGCGGAATCTCAACACATACGAAATTATCAGGCTGTTTCAGAACTCACACAGCACAATCATAATATACCTGAATCAACAAAGACGAGACAGCATATGATATTCCAACACCCCTCCTTGAGGAGCGCTATGCAGAAATGAGCACATCTGACTCGCATGAAGCCCATAATCTTGTTTGAATCCAATCATATTCAAGTCGATTCTGCTCGCACTGAACTAGGCTGATAGCCTTACCTGGTCAAAAGAACCTACTTCCCTTCATAGCACGCAAGAACAACCATCATAGCCGGGACGAACACCCCACAATCCACAACCAACTGAACTGAACGCCTTCAAGGCATAAATTCTCAAATAAGCAGTGTTGCCCTTACTTGGTCTAAATCTCCAACCAATCAGGTGACTACATGTCACTCTTATACAATCTTTCAGGGTCACGCTTCCACGACCTTCCACGCAAGGTAACAAGTTTGCACATCCATACCACCGATCACACTAACGTTGCAAGACAAATCAAGAACCCATAACTAGGATGCAAAGCCTTTTTCCTCAAACACCGATCTCAGGTGACACAGAACACAATACCAACTTACTCTAAACATTCAAATACTTTTCCCTTGCTCCTCCGAGCTCATGACATCCTTGTTAAAACTGAACCGCGATCTCTATTCTTACCTCCAATTCCACACTGACTACTGGTCCCAACATGCCGATATGGAATATCGTAGGAATTTCATCGTAATTCCTGAACCACTAATAGGGTGAACACTTTATCATATAGAAAACCTTTACTTACCTCAATTCACGAGGATCACAACAACACACGAGCGAATTCTCACAATCACAATACATGCAAATTCCTTAAGTAGTGGTATGAATCACCATAAACCATCTGGGATCCGCCTACACCTGACAGGCCATATCACTTGAATGCTTCCAATGAAATCTATTACAACGGTCGACATGCCCCACACAAATCCGAACAAACCATACACATACGCAATCACACCGAAGGAACTTGATCATTGCCGAACAGGTGCCATTTCAACCATGGATAACCAAATCCACCTTCCTTTTAATCATCTTCAATTGCCCCGGAGATAATAGCAGCTCCTTTCAACTCATAGCAACTCATCCCGCAATTCTTCCCGAGTGACCCAGATTCACGAGACCGTGCTGCCTAAATCGCGCAGCCCGCCTCATCCCCCTCCAATGACCATCTCCATAATCCAGAGTCTATTCTCTTACTCCTTCCATATTATCCTGCATGCTGAAAGTAACATAGAACGCTTCAATCATCTTTACCTTCTCTCAGGAATTACGCTGCAAAAGCCCGATTCTTAATCATATTACTCCTTGAAACCTTTAAACACCGCATCCCTAATCCTCCGAATTTACTAGGATCACTGCTGCGAGTCACCCACTTTAACTGGCCCCGAATACAATCAACTCCAAGGCTCTTCTAGACCCTGAACATCCTCTCAGTGGAATACGTGACTGAGTCACTGCCCTTACAACTTGCCGATATGCCGACGAATCTGCAACCCTATGAGAACACGATCCTACAACCCAACTACAGGAGGTGGGACTCCCCCACTTAGCCCGAAGCTACTTCTTACCTCACTCTAGACCCATGCTGGAATCCTTCCTCCCTTGCTAGCATGATCTTGCTCAACCAATCCGTCAGCCCTTCCGAATATTTCCTATTAGCATTCCCCAAATACCCAAAAATCCCTAGCATCATTCGCACATTCTGCCTCCTATCGAATCGCTTCTATGATTCCTTACAGAGAACTAACTAACCATACCACCGCTAACCTATACCTAGAAATACCCGCTAACCTATTCCTAGGAATACCTGCTAACATATACCTAGAAATAACCCACCTGCAGAAATCACCAACTGACACCGTCCAACAATATTGCGTTATACACCCTCTACGACATCAATACCCCACCCTAAGCTGGTTCTCATTCACCAACTTTGCCTGCCTGCCCGTTCCTCCTGGACATCTACTACCTGCTCCACCACATCTTCCGATCCACTACAGCTCTCAAATCACTCCAACTTTCCCTTAAGATAGGCAGCCGTCCTACCACTGACCTCATGCTACGCTGCCACTCTTCCACGTGTTAAACTCTTTCTTTTAAGCAACTACCGACTTCCGTTCCTTCCACCTGGCCTTTCAGAAATTTAGCTGCCATCTGACACGTCTCTCGTGACTTCCTTCCTCACATGCTTCTCGCTGCGACCTCAATGCAATATCATTTCCCGTAGCTCTTAAACCCGCAGATCACCACAACTTTAGACTCTTCAAAGATCATCTTCCTCGAGCTGTCTTCACTAGAAGTAGCTATTATATTCTAAACCACCACACACCACATCCGTTCCTTCAATACTGCTGCACAACACTTTAACCCAATGCAACTGAAGAACCATAACACCGACGAACTTAACACATCCCATTCGATCAATGACGACAATATTACATCACGGGTGAGTATTCCACCTCACTCAAAACCACAAAGTCTTGCTACTTTATCAATCCTAACCGGACCTTTCATAGTCCAGATTCCTTTCCTTCGTCGGAACTAAAATACTGAAATCTCAAAATCTCCCCCCGAGAAGACCTCCCTTCAAGCCATTCATCACCCCAACATACGGGCAATCATTCTATCAACATGCCAACACCGCGCGATGACCAATCGAAAACACCATAAAAATCTGAGCACATCCTTAGAGTTCTCAGAAACACAGCCACTGAACTGAAGCAACATAATATTTTTCTTGCAGGGCAACAACAACATCCCCAAACGACTATGCACCAAAGACTTCACGCACCATATCTGTAACATCATCCCAACTCCTCAAATTCTTGATTCATAACAAGCGCTCCGCGACGCGTAAGATTGAGTAGGAAGGAAACATAGGGATAATCCTTAAGGGAATCAAATCGCACAATGAGAAATCAAGAAGGGAAGTACTCCTAACAGCCCTGTAGCCTCTCGAAAATAAGTACAGCTGTCTTCGTACCGATCCGCAAGACTCTACTAGACTTGCTCATGACTCGTGAAACCTAGGGGAACCTAGAGCTCTGATACCACATTGTCACGACCCAAAACCTATGGGTTGTGATGGCGCCGGACACCACTGTCAGGCAAGCCGACCCCTTAATCAGTTGGAACACTTTCCTGTTTAACATTTTAGAATCGAAGCCTCTTCTTGCATTTTCATTATTAAATAAATAAATTTCGTAATTTAAATACGGCAAGAAACCAACTTAATACAAAAAAGAAAAGAAATACCAAGACATCCCCAAAACCAGGTGACACAAGTCCATGAGCAATTTCTAAGAATTTATGCAATTATACAACGCTTGTCCGAAAAACAAATTGGACAAAGGCAATAAATATAAAATGTAAGTACACAGAAGGGAGACTCCGGCAGCTGTGGAACGCCACTCGATGAATGCAGCTCGTATAAGTCCCCAAATCGATAACTGTACTATATAGGTACCTGTGCAACACAATGCACAGAAAGTGTAGCATGAGTACATATACATATATGTACCCAGTGAGTCCCGTCTAATCTCGAAGAAGTAGTGACGAGAGGTCGACTTGACACTCACTAAGGTCCAACAGTATGATATAACAATGATAAAATGAATAAAAGCGGAAGACATGTAAGACAATGAGTAGCAATTATGTATAAAGCACAAAAATCCAAGTAAATACTGGAACGATAACAATGGCCACTTTATTTTCCCCAAATATCCAATACAAGTCAATAAGCATGAAACAATGCCAAATAATCATGCGCACACAGGAATAAGACAACCGGTCGGAGTCATAAGTAAAAATAGCTATGCACTGCCGAGGATCGATCGGCCCGTCCCAAAAGTGCATGCTTACCATAGTCATGTCTGCGCACTGCCGAGGATCGAACGGCCCGAGCCATAAGTGCGTCTTTCAATGTAACCATATCATAACATAGTACAACTTCGTCCATGCACTGCCGAGTATCGAACGGCCCGTACCAAAAGTGCATTATCAATTATATCATCTCTGTGCACTGCCGAGGATCGATCGGCCTGTACCAAAAGTGCACCTTTCAATCCGATGTGGCGTACGACCTGCTCCCATGAGAGTGGGGGAAATCACACATCGCTCGCGGAATGTAAATTGTGAAGAGGTCACGTGCACACACAATAACATATAAAACTTACTTTAAATAACCAATTCCTTTCAATTCCACAATTTCCATTAAGTCTCAGAGAAAAGCAATATCACGCAAAATCATGAGTTCATAGCATATAGGTCATTTGCAAGAAAGAGTATAAGGCATGTTGTGGCCCTAAAATTTCACGACATGGCACAATTCCTTTTTACATTACTTTCCGTAAAATAATTTCTTTTCTATTATTTAAATTCCGTAAATGTCAGAGGAACAAAAACTACAGATATAATCAGGGCTCACAGCATATAGTTCATTACGAGTAGAAAACAGAGTATGATGTGGGGCCTAACTACCCGGACATTGCAATAATAGCCGCTACGCACGGACGCTCGTCACTTGGTGCGTACGTAGCCCCCACAAACAATTACACACAGCACATAGAACACATATGGGGACAATTCCCTCTTACAATGTTAGAAAGGAGACTCACCTCGCTCCGAAGATCCATACCCAACTTCCAAGCCTCTATGACGACTCCAATGGATGCACAATGCCCCCAAACTAACCAAACAATGACAAACCAATGAAAATATACTCTAGTATTTGCTAAAAATTCAGATTATATAATTTCCCAACTTCGCTCAGTGAATTGACCAAAATGCCCTCGGGCCCACGTGTCCGGATTCCGAAATTGCTTGAAGATAATCTCTACCCATAACTTTACTAACTCAAATATATAATTTGTTATAATTTTCATGCTCAAATTCATGGCCTAAATCAAATTTTATCAAAGTCTAGGTTTCCTTGCAACTTCCCCACATTTTTCCCAATTTCTTATATCAAATCTATGTAATAAATCTTGTATTTAACTTGGAAATAAGTAGAAACAACTTACCTTTGATGCTTGATGAAATCCCCCTTGAAATGCTCTCCAAAATCATCCAACCCAAATTAAAGAAATGGCCAAAATTCGTGTTTAAAGAATATGCCCTTGCTTCATCGAGTTGTACCTTGCACTTGTGTTGTGCAGGTTGTACATCCTATTACAATTTTTTCTTGTTGAACACCTTTTGTTAAAACACCCATAACGTCTTGTAGCAATATCCTAATAACAAACGGTTTAAAGATTTAGAATATCGACTCGAAGATCTTTAATTTGATAGGCTGTACACCATATAACGCTTTATATATCCCGAGATATGAGCTTCTAAAGTCGGCTCCACGCATCAGAAAGTTCTGGCGAAACTGCCCCACCAGCCATCTTCAATCGGTCATAACTTTATGCACAACACTCCAAATGACAAATGGTTTAATGTTCTGAAAACTAGACTTCAAGGTATACAATTGCAAATGTTCATATTCCTTATAGAATATTATATATACGCTTCCAAATTTAGCTCTTCGACGCACAATTTGCTGTCCAAAAAAATGCAGCAGAAATTTTCTGCAATTTTTCCTTCTTTCTTTTTGTCCGAAATTCATTCCGTTAACCTTCCGAAATCCACCCGAGGCCCTTGGGACCTTAACCAATTATACCAACATGTCCCAAAACATGCTACGAACTTCCTCGAGGCCCCAAATCACATCAAACAACGCCGAAATCTCGAATCGCACTAAAATTCAAACTTTATGAACTTTGAAATTTCAAACTTCTACATCCGATGCCGAAACCTATCAAATCACGTCCGATTGACCCCAAATTTTGCACACAAGTCATATTCGACATTACGGACCTGCTCCAACTTTCAGAACTGGTATCCGACCCCGATATCAAAAAGTCAAACTCTCGGTCAAACTTCTCAAAAACCTTCAAATTTCTATCTTTAGCCAAATGACTTCAAAATGACCTCCGGACATCCGAATTCACTTCCGATCGCGCTCCCAACTCCAGAATCACCATACAAAGCTATTCCCAGACTCGGAATCCAAAACGGACATCAATATCATTGAAATACGCTTCATGCCAAACTTAGGAAATTTCTTCAAAAATACTGACTTCCAAAATATACACCGAAACGCTCCCGGGTTATCCAAATCTCTATCCGAACACACTCCCAAGTCCAAAATAATCATAAGAACCTGCTGAAACTTTCGGATCCTGATTTCGAGGTCGTTTACTCAAAATTCCAGTCTTACTCAATTTTTTCAACTTAAGGCTTCTGAAATGAGAATTTTCCTTTCAATTTAACTCTGAATCTCCTGAATTTCAACTCTGACCATACACACAAGTCACAATACCCGAAATGAAGATTTTCATGACTCCCAACTGTTGAACGACGCGTTGGATCTCAAAACGACAGATCGGGTCGTTACAATCTTTCAAAGGATATAAAATGTGTAATTAGGAAGAGCCTTAAGGAAGGGAATCCGAACTCATTAAATAGTCGGATTCACTCCTCAAAGTGCCAAGAGTGGTAAAAATATTTGACTAAACACGATCCTAAATAAGGATGACTATCAATAGTCTAAACAAATGGCTTCATTGGATTTGAATCTTACCCCTTTCCATGGTCAGATTCATCCCAAATGCATAAACAACTCTGTTTAATAGTGTTTGAAATTGTGTCAAGGGTACAGTGAATTTTACCTTTTCATGGTCAAATTCCTCCCATGATGATACACAAAAACCTTTGGTTGGAGGATTTACAGGTGCTACTGTTAAGACTGACCAAAGAGAGGTCCAGCCAGGAGCAGCAATTCCGAGCTCTCATTTAGCCTAGGAATAGTTCTATGTCTATTAAAGGTTGTAATGTAATTCATTAGTTAAAGAAGTATATTAGTTTTGTTTAAGTGTTGAATATGAAATGTAAAAAGAGACTGGACATTGTATTTTCAGCGAACCTGTATGAGTTAATTTCATATTTTGCAAACTGGACTTGAATAGGCATTTGGACGTTTTAACATCTTATAATAGGCTGAATTATAGACATTGATTTGGATAGGTTTTTGGGCGAAAAAAAAGGGAAAGGCTTTTGAATTTCATGGGTTATTGTGTTTTCTTCATAAATCCAACGTAAATTTTCAGAGGTTAATTGTTTAAACCTTCAGATTTGATTAAAGAATCAGAAATCGTTTATTTCAGAACCTCTTTTTACAACTTTGTGCTCAAATCTGATTTTGTCCAAATTTCCCCATAAGATACTTATTGAGAGCCTGAAAATAGCTATTTTGAAGAATGTACAAATATAAATCAGCTGTTCAAATGCTCTTAAAACTCCATAATTCATGACAATGTGTATGGTTTAATCTGTACGAATTATTAATCGAGTAGTATTGAAGTTAGGCCACTTGAAATGGATAAAACTATTAACTTCATGTTTTATTGTAATTTGATATGTTTATTGCTTCTCTAATACATAACTCATGAATCAGTAAGGTTTTGATTCCCTCTTTGATTTTATTATTGACATGCGATTATTTACATAGTTTTATTCTCTTTGCAAAATAGTCAAATTAGGAAGGCCTAAAGGTGATGTAAATAGGGCTAGACTAGGCCATAGCCCAATCTCATGACGCGGTTTAGGACTTTAGCATAGTGAGACTCGAAAGCCTTTTAGATAGTAAATACCTCAAACTTAAAATAAAACAATCGTCGAAGTATAAGTTTTACGTAACTTTGAATGAAACCAAACTAAAATATACCTTTTTTTCTCAATTGTGTATAGGTTTATGTAACACAAATAAAAACTAAAATGAACATTCACAGAGACACTTTTAGGAACGAATTCCTTAAAATTATCGGAATTGCGTACACACCTACGTGACGTGATTTCAGTTTCTTTTTGGACAGCAAAACCCAACACACGCTTGCGCACTTCTCATATTATTTGACGAGTTCAGTGTCGAGAATTGCGTACACGTACACATGATCTTAGACACATTTTTAAACTTTACGGGTTTACGCATACGTGACCCGTCTCAAATAATTCTTTGAATAAAAAAGAATATAAAAAGTGGTAAGAGATATAAAATGAACGTAGATGCAAAAACAGTAATTAGGCCAAGTTTAATCATTAAGCGACCGTGCTAGAACCACAGAACTCGGGAATGCCTAACACCTTCTCCCGGGTTAACAGAATTCCTTACCCGGATTTCTGGTTCCCAGACAATTTAACGGAGTCAAAATTCCTCGGTTTTGGGATTTCTAAAAATAAATAAATGGTGCCCCGGGACACCGTAAAAATATGGGTGGCGACTCTGAATAAAATAAATCCTGAAAATCGAATAATGTCACTTAAAGTGGAAAAACTCCCTTATTACCCTTACCGGGGGAAAAAGGAGGTGTGACAAATCTCGCGACTCTGCCGGGGATCGAACCCAGAATCTCCTGTTCAGGGTTCAAGATTTCGAGCTTTTTATGTGATTTTACTTGGCTTTGCTAAATTGTGACATTACTGTGTTTTGTGCGCTCAAATGTGCTAAATGTTATTTACCGCTTTGATATTTATTTGAAATGTATTTAAACTGTCTTCTTACGCCTCCCTTCTGAGTCTTCTAAAATTTGTGCACACGTTCGCGTGGCTCGCCTTTCTGTTAGAGGTCATACCAAGTAAGAAATACGGGGATGGACTATTTATCTGCATCATGTGCATTTTGACTTAGGGGACTCAACACAGGTGTTAGGTCCATCTAGGACAGGTTTACCTGAAACAAAAAGACCATGTTGATGCATCCTACTTGCTATACGTGCATTATTTGTCCCAATTTGTTTGTTGACCGACTAAAGAAAGAAAGAAAATAATAGAAAAACCAAGAGTGAAGTGGGATAGGAATTTATCTGATTTTGGAAAACCTGATATTTGAAAAATACCTCGGAGCTCTGTCAAATTTTCCGGAAAAAGAAGGATTTCAAAATAATTGAAAATAAGGAAATAAGGAGTTTCAAAATAATTGCAAATGAGTCAAAATGAAAAGAAAATTTCAAAATAAGTTAAAATCATTTTTCATTAATTATGTCAAAACTGACTGAACTACGTGGGTCTGATTCTCATTGGATATGAAATACGTAGGCAAGTCTCATCGATGCCGACCCCACTTTTCAAAAACAAACAAAAAATGTCTGTCAGTCAAAATAAAACCGACCAAGCTTCGGTTAAAATCCTGCATCGTTCTTGCCAAAATATCCTTAGAACATTTTATATTGTCGAAGGGTTGTTTTCGTTAAAGAACGAATTTGTCTGTCACTTTTTCTGAAAAGTACCTTGTTTTGGCCTCAAAAACTTTACTCAAAGTGAGAAGGAGCCATTCTTTGCAAAAAATGACCACTTTAGTCAATATTGCACAAATAAGCCATTTTAAGAGAGTTTGTCTTTCAAAAATTAAAAATGGGTCTGTTGTGTCAAAATCAGAGGTAATCCTAACCCTGTTTGCTCACAGGTGAAAAAATGAACACTGTCCAAACTCCACAGCTGAACACCATAGAAGGGGCTCCACTACAACTCCAGATGTGGTGGCATGATCTAGATAAAGAGGGCAAAGAATGTGTTCGCGAACAGTTGTGGTCTTTTGTTGATCTTATGGGGGTCAAGCCTAGAAACGACTTGATCCAAACCTTGGTAACCCTTTGGGACCCGGTCCGCAATGTGTTTCGCTTCTCTGACTTTGAACTCACCCCGACCTTAGAAGAGGTCGCCGGATATGCGGGTTTTGGTCGAGACTTAAGGAATCAACAAATCATCTTTCCAAGACCTATCTCGGTGCGCCGGTTCTTCGAGGTCCTTCACGTTAGCCGGCAACTCAACAAAAATCGAGTATTCAATGGGTGTTGTTCATTCTATTTCTTATATTCCAGATATGGCTTCTTAAACGGATTTGAAAGACATGAAAAGGGCTTGACCAACAAGGAGGATAAGGATACCTGAAGAATCCATCGCCGGTTTGCTTTCATCGTAGCATTTCTGGGTGTTATGGTCTTTCCTAATGCTGAAGGGACTATTGACGTTCGGGTGGCCAAAATCGCCCAAGTCTTGACTGAAAAGAAAGATAATACTCTGGTTCCACTTATATTGTCCGGCATCTTCCGGGCTATGACTGAATGTAAGTCAGGAGAAACATTTCTTGAAGGTTGCAATATCATTCTCCAGACGTGGATACTTGAACATCTTCGCCACCGCCCACCACTCATAAGCTATGGTACCGATACTGATAAAGACAACTGCATCCAGGGTTATGAGGAAAGAGTGAAAGATTACCTTTGTCCAGAAGGGGTCGAGGCCTGGGTTGATCATCTAAGATCTCTAAAAGCAAACAAAATAGAATGGACTTTGGGATGGCTCCCACATAGAGAAGTCATACTTATGTCCGCTGTCGGGAACCACCTGCTAATGATGGATCTCAAGAGTATCCAACCATATGCACCCTAGCGGGTTCTGAGACAATTAGGTCATTATCAAGTCATACCCGAAGAAGAGGATTTGAGCGTCCAAGTTATTGAGCTACACCCCGAGGCCCCCTTTTTCGAGGCCTTAATTCAACAAAGTTGGAATGGGTGTCGATATTTGAAAGCAGATACTCAGGTGCCCAATCCTACTAGAGGGGAAGTGGATCCAAGATATGCGGCATGGTTAGAGAAGAGAAGTTGCATTGCTGAAGAACCGGAACCTGATCTAGAGAGGCCCTCTAAAAGGCCTCATGTGCAAGCTTTTGATGATAAAGTCCAAGAAAGGCTAGCTTGGGCCGAAAAGGAAAGCGAATATCAAGCCACCGTCCATGTTTTAAAAGAGAAGTTGAGAAATATGGAGTTCGACAATTAGTTGCAGGCACAGGTAGTCGAGGGTGAAAAACGGCAAATGACCCAAGAAAATGAGGCGCTCCGTGCCCAAGTCCAGAGTCTGAAGATAGCCCTAGAGACACATGTGAGGAGCGAAAGAGATGAAAGGCTCATTAACAACCTGAGGTTGAAGGTGCATGAATATACCTCCGATTTGAGAAAAGCTGAAAAAGACTTGCTAGAAGCCCAAAGGGAGTTAGCAAAAGGGACGGAAGAGCAGACTCGTCAACTAAGGCAAAAATATGGTAAAGAAATGGCCATCTTGAAAGAAAAACTATGTGCCATGGGGAACGAAATGGTCCAACAGACCAAAGACTTCAGAGCAGAAAGGGAGCATTGGTAGGCAGAGATTGGTCAGTTGAAGGGATAAGTGCAAGAGTTGCAAAAGCAGAATGATGCAAGTACCCAAGTGATAGAAGCCCGATCACATCAAGTAGGATACTTACTTCGGGAGAAGGGGATCATACGGCATAAAATTACAGAAATAGTCGACTACGTGGTGCAAAAATGCCACGAGTGCGAGGGTATGACCACTTCCATGTTCTTTGACACCATGATGACTTCCGTCCATCAAGTAATGGACGAATTGGATCGACTTCGGGAGGATATTGCACAGAGGCCTGCCAATGCACCACCAGCACCTAGAAGACCACCAGAGGCTCTCCTTTACTATTGATGTTTAGTTTTTCGAGTCTGTACTTTTATTGCTTTCTAAAAATGTTAAGTTGTCTTGTTTTAAGTCTAGAGTCTATACTTTTCTTTCATGTTTATTTAGTATTTCCAAAAATCACTTGTAATGAAAAGAGCTATCTTTAATAGTGAAATAAAAATTGCCTTTTATTTATCTATTTCGTTAACTACGTGATGATCTGATTCATGCGGCGTCATGATACGTAGGCAATCCCCATAGGATTCGATCATAACCCTAAAAGAAAAGAATAAAAAGAAAGAAAAAGAGGGAGACTATTAAAGCCGGGATGAAACACACAGCCGCTGCAAACATTTAGAAAAATGATAATTGTTTAGGTGCATCGCATCCCAACGTGTGATTCCTATGTGTTAATATCTCCCACTAACAAATTCGATATCTTCTCTAGCAGGTTACTACTTTTACGGTGGTTGGTTTGCGGTGGTATTCTGGCGACGCATACTTATTTCACCATCTCCAAAGGAAGTATTGCAATGACGTAAGAAAATCACCTATCTATTATTGAACCGGAGGATGGCCCCACTTCTATTATCCCTCAAGCAGAATTGGAAGTAGCCGAAGAAAACAGAAGACTGAAATGCCGTATGCTGGAGATGTGGGACGCTTGGTCGAATGGGAGGGAGCCACCTAATGCCATCCCCGGTATTCCTAAACTGATTCCCAGAACCGGAAGGACCACCAACGTGCCCATTTCGATGCCAAACCCATTCGCTCTATTTGGGTTCCCAACCATGGCCTTGAATTATACCGGAATGCCTTCTGAGGTTCGCCCCCAGGCACCGACTTCGGTATTACCTTATGTGGTATTCACTGTGCCACCGGCTACCAGTATGGCACAGCCAACACTGGCGCGACAGAGTTTTGAGCCAGCAAATTTTACTTTCCAAGCTCCTCAGTTCCAGCTGGATACTGCCCGAGTCACATAAAATTCTTACCCGTAGTACCCACCATTTGAATCTCCTATGGAGCCAGAAAAGATCTTGAAAAATATTGAACGGGATGAGATAACCCGAAAGATGAAGAGCATCGAGCAAAGTTTGAAAAATATACAGGGCCTAAGCGGCAAAAAGAGCGTGTCATACGCTGATCTATGCATGTTTCATCACGTGCATCTACCTGTGGGTTTCAACACACCAAAGTGTGAGAAGTACGACGGGCATGGGGACCCGATCGCCCACTTAAAGAGATATTGTAACCAATTGAGAGGAGCAGGAGGCAAAGAAGAGCTACTGATGGCTTATTTTGGAGAAAACCTTACAAGTATCGCCTCAGAGTGGTACATTGATCAAGATATCTCCCATTGGCATGTATGGGATGATTTGGCTCGAGATTTCGTAAGACAATTCCAGTACAATGTGGATATAGCTCCAGACATAAATTCACTGTCTAATCTCAAAAAGAAAGCTTCCGAGAGCTTCCAGGAGTATGCAATCAAATAAAGGGAACGGGCATCCCGAGTAAAGCCTCCCATGGAGAAAAATGAAATGATTAGTATCTTCCTGCAGGTCTAAGAGGCCGATTATTTCCAAAATATGATGTCCGCCATGGGCAAGCCATTCGCGAAGGCCATTAAAATTGGCGAGATGGTAGAAAATGGCTTGACGACAGGCTGTATCTTAAGTCAATCTACTTTGAAAGCCATCTCCCAAGCCATTCAAAGCGGCTTGGGAGGCCTGGCAAACAGAAAGAAAAAAGAGGAGGGAGCCATGATGGCTTCAGGCCCTAGGAATTCTCGATGACCTCGTGAATATCCAGGCCCATTTCCCACAATTTCACAACACTATTATCCTCATCATGAAGCAACTTATGCCATTTTTCCCCCTCCTTATGCAGTGATGAACGCTATGACGCAGCCCCAATCGCAGCAGTACAATCAAAACAGAGCTCCACTACCAAGAAATAACCATCCACCCCCAGCTCCATATAATCCACGCCCTCTTCAAAACAACTATCCGTACAATGCCTACCCCCGTGAACCACCAAGGAGACTTAACTTCACTCCTATCGGTGATCCATATTCGAGCCTTTTTACAAAGTTAGTCCAGATGGGATTTCTGCAGTCCGTACCTCCGACAAGGCAAAATCCGACATCAACATTATATAAGCCGGGGACCAATTGTACCTACCATTCTTGAGCGGAAGGTCACGACACAGAGGAGTGTTGGACTCTCAAAAGAGCAGTAGAAAATCTGATTAAACAAAAGAAAGTTGTGGTAAGGGACGAGGAGGTACCCAATGTCACAAACAACCCATTGCCAGTCCACAACAACGGGCCTGTCATTGGAATGATATTAGAAGACAAAGAATTTGACCCGGCACTAAAAGCCATCATTGCCATTGTGGGTACAGAAAGGAAAGCAAAAACAGTTGCGAAACCGGGCAAAGAAGAAAAGAAAACACAACCCCTCGGCCAGGATAAAGAGAAGGCCAAGGAAGAAAAAGAGACAAAGACACCCAGCCAGGAGAAAGAAAAATCCAGGGAAGAAAAGAAAGAGACGGCACCGACTAAAGAAGCTGTCCTTTATGTCTCGAGAGCTCCGCGAAACAGACAACTCGCTTTGAGCCCTCCCAGAAGATTAGAATTAAAATCCTAGCTGCAAAGATTGTATGTGCCGAAAGGGACATATGTTGTGAAAAGCCCGGCCATCCTGCCAAAGGTGAATGAACATTTGATCATCAGCCGCCGACCACAAATCCCAATCAAAAATACAACTGCTGTCCCCTGAATGTACGATCAAACAGTGGTAACATATAAAGGAAAAGAGGTCAGAGGGGAAGTCAATGAAGCAAAACACACTGGGAAATATCACAACCCAGATGAGCTGAACAAAACCAAGCATAAACGTTTCCCTCTCAAAAATCCGATCACTGCTGAAGAAGTCAAGGAGTTCTTCAAGAAAATGAAAATGCCTGAATATGCTGCAATTGAAGAACTCAGGAAAACCCCTAATCAGGTCTCGCTTTTATCTCTTTTAACTGGCTCAAATGAGCATAAAGAAATACTCTTGAAGACGCTGAATGAAGCGTATGTACCCGCTGAGACCTCAGCCGAGCAGCTAGAGAGAATGGCTGAGCGCTTCTTCGAAGTAAACAAAATTTCTTTCAGCCAGGACGATCTACCTCCCGAGGGAGCTGCTCACAACAAAGCCTTGCATTTAACAGTTAAAAGTGAGGAATATTACGTGAAAAGGGTCATGCTCGACGGAGGATCCGGGGTAGATATTTTTCCTTTGTCAACACAACAAGGAATGGGGATCGGCATTGAGAGAATCAGGCCCAATAACGTCTGTGTCCGCGCCTTTAACGGTATCAAAAGGGACACCATTGGTGAAATTGACATAATCATGACGATTGGCCCTGTGGATTTCACGGTAACCTTCCAAATTTTGGATATGGACACTTCGTATAATTTTCTGATAGGGATACCGTGGATCCACGCTGCTGGAGCAGTGCCATCTACTCTCCACCAAATGGTCAAATTTGTACAGGAGAATCAGGAGATAGTGGTCCATGGGGAGGACGAACAATCAATATATAGGGACCCCTACATCCCCTGCCTCGAGACCACAGAGGGAAGCGAACATATTGTTTACCAAGCCTTCGAGATTGTGCCCGCTGATCAACACGAGGAAGGTGCTCCGTGCCCACAGCCTTGTTTATCTAACGCATCAATCATGGTCGTTGTCGACATGACCAGACACGGGTTCGAACCCGGGAAGGGGCTTGGGGTATCCCTACAGGGCATGACTGAACCCATCTCTCAGCCTGCCAACAAAAAATTCTTCGACATAGGTTTCCAGGCTACAAAAGCCGATGTGAAATGGGCCAATACACGAAAGAAATATGGGTGGGACCTGCCTCAGCCAGTCCCACACATTACTGAATCATTCATCAAACCACGATATATTGAAGAAGAAGAAGAAGAATCCTTTACGGCAGAAAAAATTGAAGAAATATGTGGGGCCATGAGACATATGTTATATGAGGCCCACATGGTTCAGCAGGGAGAAGGATCGAGCACCGTTGAGGTGCAATACATGGGTCCAAATGCCAAGTTGCAGAACTGGAAGGCTACTCCTTTCCCAGTCAGACGGGAATCTTGGTAGTTCATGTTTTGCTATCCTTTCTACACTTCGAGTTATTTCAGGGTGTAACTCGAGTGTTTTTAATTTCATTAATTTCGATGTAAAACCCCTGTTATCTTCGAATTCAATGAAATGAAATAAAAATTTCATCGTCTATTATTCTTTCTGATTTTTGTTATTTTTCTTATTTTTCAGTCCTAATAATGCAGCCTTAAATAACATGACATGCTTGCGTACTTCATGCCCTCATCTTAATACGCTATCTAATCTCGAAATAATGAATCAAGAACCAGAATATGATGAAGATGAGGCTTTTAGGGAAATAAACAGAGAATTGGAACAATTTGAGAATAAGCCTAAGCCAAACCTAAATGAAACTGAGCCAGTTAATTTGCGTAATTCAGAAAAGGTTCGAGAGACCATGATAAGTATTCATACGGATGAGAAAACTAGGGACACATTGATTCAACTTCTGTTCGAATTCAAAGATGTGTTCGCTTGGTCTTATGATGACATGCCCGGACTAAGTGTTGATTTAGTGGTACACAAGTTGCCAACTCATCCCGATTGCCCACCCGTCCAACAATAGCAAAGAAATTCAAAACAGATATCAGTGACAAAATTAAAGAAGTGGTCACCAAACAACTAAAAGTCGGTGTAATCCGAGTAGTCAGATACACCACATGGCTAGCCAACGTAGTCCCAGTACCCAAAAAGGAAGGGAAACTCAAAGTATGCGTTGACTATAGAGATTTAAACAAACCAAGTCCTAAAGACAATTTCCCGCTACCAAACATCCACTGGTCAATAATTGTTCCAAACATGTGGTCAGTCGTTCGTGGATTGTTATGTCGGGTATGATCAAGTCCTAATGGATGAGGAAGATGCAGAAAAGACAGCCTTCACCACACCATGGGGAACTTATTGTTACAGGGTCATGTCGTTCGGTTTGAAAAATGTCGTGGCAACCTATATGAGGGCCATGACTGTCATTTTCCATGACATGATGCACCAAGAAATTGAGGTGTACATTGATGATGTCATTATTAAATCCAGGACACAGGAAGGCCATGTTCGAGACTTGAGAAATTTTTTTGAGCGGCTACGCAAATATGATTTGAAATTGAACCCTGCTAAATGTGCATTTGGTGTTCCTTCTGGGAAACTATTGGGGTTTATAGTTAGTCGCAGGGGCATTGAGTTAAATACGACAAAGATAAAATCCACCTGAGATCTGCCACCTTCAAAGACTAAGAAAGAGGTCATGAGCCTACTAGGAAGGTTGAACTACATCAGCCGGTTTATTGCACAACTTACAACCACCTGTGAGCCGATATTCAAGCTTTTAATGAAAGATGCGGCAATCAAATGGACAGATGAATTTCAAGAGGCTTTTGACAAAATCAAAGAATATTTGTCAAACCCGCTAGTGTTGGTTCCGCCTGAACCGGGAAGACCTTTGTTCCTGTACTTAACGGTCTTGGAGAATTCTTTTGGTTGTGTCCTAGGGAAACATGATGTTACCGGGAAGAAAGAGCAGGCCATCTATTATTTGAGCAAGAAATTCACTGGCTATGAAGCCAAATACACTCTGCTGGAGATAACTTGTTACGCCCTAACTTGGGTCGTTCAAAAGCTCAGACATTATTTGCTGGCTTATACCACATATCTCATAACCAGGTTGGATCCTTCAAAATACATATTCCAGAAGCCAATGCCCACAGGAAGGTTAGCAAAATGAAAAATCCTGCTCACAGAGTTTGACATTGTTCATGTCACCCGCACGGCTATGAAAGTTCAAGCCTTGGCTGATCATTTGGCTGAAAACCCGGTTGACGATAAATATCAACCTTTAAGCACTTATTTCCCGGATGAGGAAGTCAACTCAGTCGAAGTAATCTCAGAAGACACTAATACCTAGAAAATGTTCTTCGACGGAGCAGTCAATGCAAAAGGTGTTGGGATTGGAGCAATTTTGATTTCACCCACGGGACAACACTATCCAGCCACGACCCGTCTCCGGCTCTTCTGTACAAATAATACTGCCGAATATGAAGCTTGTATAATGGGCATGAACATGGCCATTGACATAGATGTAGAAGAGTTATTAATCATGGGAGATTCTGATTTGATTATCAAGCAAGCTCAGCGAGAGTGAGAATCTCGAGATGTTAAGCTCCTTCCATACAGACAACATGTGGAAGATCTTAGCAAACGATTCAAAGCCGTCGAGTTCATATATATTCCTCGATGCCACAATGAGTTAGCTGATGCATTGCTACCCTAGATGCAATGCTGCCATACCCGGGCAATGTTCACATTGACCCGTTGGAAATTCAAATCAAAGAAATACATGGTTATTGTAACACGGTCGAAATAGAGCCCGATGTCCAACCATGGTATCATGATATCAAAAGATTCTTGAAAACAAAAGAGTACCCGCAGAAGGCCACTGGGGATCAAAAGAGGACCATCAGAAGGCTCGCCAGCAGTTTCTTCTTAAGCGGAGAAGTGTTGTACAAAAGGACTCCAGATCTGATTTGTTAAGATGCGTGGATGCCAAAGAAGCTGAAAAGATTATGAACGAAGTACATTCAGGAGTATGCGGTCCCCACATGAACGGGTATGTCCTCGCAAAGAAAATTATGCGAGCAGCATATTACTGGATGACCATGGAAAAGGGTTGTTTCAGTTTTGTCCGAAAATGGAATCAGTGTCAAATACGTGGTGACCTGATTCATGCACAACCCTCGGAATTACATCCCATGTCAACACCTTGGCCCTTCGTTTCTTGGGGAATGGATGTCATTGGGCCAATCGAGCCAAAAGCTTCAAATGGATACAGATGTTTTTTGGTTGCCATCGACTATTTCACAAAATGGGTCGTAGCAGTGACTTTCAAAGTCGTCACTAAGAAAGCAGTGGTGGAATTCGTGCATTCAAACATTATCTGCCGTTTCGTTATTCTAAAAACCATCATCACCGATAACGCTACAAATCTGAACAGTCACTTGATGAGGGAGGTATGTGAACAGTTTCAAATCATACACCGTAATTCCACCCCTTATCGGCCCAAAGCCAATGGTGTCGTTGAAGTAGCCAACAAGAACATCAAGAAAATCCTCGCAAAAATGATCCAAAGTTCTAGACAGTGGCACGAGAAATTGCCTTTTGCATTATTGGGATACCGCACGACTGTGCGCACATCAGTGGGTGCTACACCTTATCTATTGGTTTATGGCACTGAAGCCGTAATACCTGCGGAAGTCGAAATTCCCTCCCTTCGGGTCATTGTCGAAGCTGAAATTGAGGATGATGAATGGGTCAAAACTCGGTTGGAACAATTAACTCTGATTGATGAGAAAAGAATGGCCGCAGTTTGCCACGGGAAGTTGTACCAACAAAGAATGGCCTGCGCCTATAACAAGAAAGTGCGGCCCAGGAACTTCGAAGTGGGGCAACTTGTCCTAATACGTATCCTCCCGCACCATGAAGAAGCGAAAGGAAAATTCGCCCCAAATTGGAAATGTCCTTACATCATAAAAAAACTACTACCAAAAGGAGCATTGTACTTGGGGGACATCGAAGGAAATGACCCTGAAACGGCTGTCAATGCAGATGCAGTCAAAAGGTATTATGTTTGACCTTTTCGTGATGATACTCATGATTGAAATGACGACGGCTTTCATTCACGCTACCCCAAACACTACCAGTTTTTTAAACCCTTTGAGCCGGTTACTCTTCCTTGATTACCCTCTTTGGAACTTGAAGTGTTGATATAAAAAAAAGAGAAAAAATGATGATGAAAAAACAAAAGAAAAAAAAATGCTTCCCTGAACTATGTTCGACTTGATTCCGAAAGGATACGTAGGCAGCCTCTCCCTGGGGTTCAGTCACACCAAAATAAAACTCCACATTCCCCAAGAGTTTAAGTTGGGGCAAGTGTTAAAATTCGGCAATGATTCGCCTGAAAAGTTCCAAAGTTGTAATTCGATAAAAATTCCTTTTACCCCAAATCCTGTTCAAGTCCTTCCAATCGATCAGTGAAGTAAGGCCAGAATTGAAGGATACAGTTATTTGGATCTGATGCAAGCAATGAGAGAAACTAAAATGAGAGAGTCTTATCGGTGAAAACCCACACGGGTACCATAAGGTGATGGTAAGGAAAGAAATGAAAATGAGAGAGTCTTATCGGTGAAACTCACACGGGCACCATGAGGCGATGGTGAGCAGAGAAACTAAAAATGAGAGAGTCTTGTTAGTAAAAACTCGCAAAGAGCACTACAAGGCGACGACGAGAAGAGAAATAAGAGAGTTTAGTATGTGAAAACCCGAAAAGGGCACTACTAATTGAAAGAGAGGATTGGTCATTGACATGGTCTAGGTTAAGGTTTCTCGACCTCAAGGAAAAAGGTCGTGATGAATTTTTTAGAGTCAGATTGTTTATATAGATCAGGAATTCAGTCCAAGACGCATGCCATGTTCATTAAAGGCCGCATACACTCCAGATAAGTCTGTATTCTCTTCTCCACCGAAAGGGATATTTCTTGTCAAAATTCACTGTCTCCGTTTCTTTGTTATTTTTCTTTAAAATCTTTTAGGTCTAAAGCAAGACAAAGAAAGGATGGAAAAACAGATTTACAGGGTTCTCGTTTGACACGGGCCAACAAGCAAAAGGCTCCAAGACTCATCAGGGGCATCAAGTCAATCCCGAGTGGCCGCAACGGCCGATGCTTTAAACACAAAACTCTTGAAAGGGGAAAATCAAATGGAAATGCCTACAAAGGCAATTAAAGTGAAAGGTTGAGTCCCACGAGGCTAACTCTCTTGGAAAAGGTTTGAAAAGCCAAAAATGCTCCAAATGCTTTAAAGTTAAACTTGGAGGAAAATCATAAATGAAAGGCCGATGGAGGAAAAATAAAGTTGGAAAAGGTTAAGTCCCATGCGACTAACCGTTGAAGCGGAATTTGCGGGGCCAAAACTTCTCCGATACTCTGGAAATCCAAAAGAAAAAGCAAGTGAAAGGCCCACAAAGGCAAAATAAAGTCAAATATTGGGTCCCACGTGACTGATAGCCATGGTAAAAATTAGAAAACCAGGATCCCCCGGGTTAGAATTGAAACCCAATTCCCAGCAAGCAAGCAAATAGTTGAGATCTTCGTCACAAGAACTGAGGTCAAGCTGTTGAAAATCAAGGCCGCAAAACCAACCACCATTTCAAACTAAAAAATTGTTCTTTGATTGAAGGAAACAGGTGTAAGGAACCTTGCAAAGGAAAGCGTATTCAAAAGAAAGGGCGCGAGAGCTAGAAGCAGCTTCGCAGCAATAAATCCAAAAGGGAAGTTCCAAAAATCCTTTCCCACATTTACTCAAAATAAAAAGAAAACTAAGAATAATAAGGTTGTAATAAGCCCAAACCTGGAGTGGTATAGGGTCTCCAAACCCTAGCTACACCTTTTCCAACGCATGGTATACACTCCCTAGTCTATACCGGCATATGGTATACAACCCCTAGCTGATGATTTCTTTTCCAGCATAGGGTATACAACCCCTAGCTGATGTTTTCTTTTCCCGACGAAGGGTATACACTCCCTAGTCGATGACAATTAAGGATATACATTCCCTGATTGATGATTTATTTTCCAATTAAGGGTATACATTCCCTGATTGATTTCTTTTCCCGACATGGGGTATACACTCTTTAGTCGATGCCAATTAAGGGTATACATTCCCTGATTCATGATTTCTTTCCCAATTAAGGGTATACATTACCTTATTAATTTTGTTTCCCGACATGGGGATATACGCCCCCTAGTCGATGCCAATTAAGGGTATACTTTCCTTGATTGATGATTTCTTTTCCGATTAAGGGTATAAATTCCCTGATTGACGATTCCTTTTCCAATTAAGGGTATACATTCCCTGATTGATGATTTCTTTACCAATTAAGGGTATACATTCCCTGATTGATGCTTTTTTTGCCAAAGGTTATACATTCCCTGATTGATTTCGTTTCCCGACATGGGGGTATACGCTCCCTAGTCGATGCCAATTAAGGGTATACATTCCCTGATTGATGATTTCTTTTCTGATTAAGGGTATACATTCCCTGATTGACGATTCGTTTTCCAATTAAGGGTATACGTTCCCTGATTGATGATTTCTTTGCCAATTAAGGGTATACATTCCCTGATTGATGATTTCTTTGCCAATTAAAGGTATACATTCCCTGATTGATGATTTTTTTTCAATTAAGGGTATACATTCCCTGATTGATGATTTCTTCTCCAATTAAGGGTATACATTCCCTGATTGATTTATTTTCCCGACATGGGGGTATACGCTCCCTAGTCGATGCCAATTAAGGGCATACATTCCCTGATTGATGATTTCTTTTCCGATTAAGGGTATACATTCCCTGATTGACGATTCCTTTGCCAATTAAGGGTATACATTCCCTGATTGATGATTTCTTTGCCAATTAAGGGTATACATTCTCTGATTGATGATTTCTTTGCCAATTAAGGGTATACATTCCCTGATTGATGATTTCTTTGCCAATTAAGGGTATACATTCCCTGATTGATGATTTCTTTTCCAATTAAGGGTATACATTCCCTGATTAATGATTTCTTCTCCAATTAAGGGTATACATTCCCTGATTTATTTTTTTTCCCGACATAGGGGTATACGCTCCCTAGTCGATGCCAATTAAGGGTATACATTCTCTTATTGATGATTTCTGTTCCAATTAAGGGTATGCATTCCATGATTGATGATTTCTTTTCCAATTAAGGGTATCGATTCCCTTATTGGCGATTTCTTTTTCGATTAAGGGTATACATTCCCTGATTGATGATTTCTTTTCCAATTAAGGGTATACATTCCTTGATTGAATTCTTTTCCAGCGTAGGGTAAACAACCCCTAGTTGATGATTTCTTTCGGACATAGGGTATACAATCCCTAGTTGATGTTATTTTACAACATAGGGTCTCCAACCCTTAGTTGATCTTGCTTTGACATAGGGTATCCACTCCCTAGTCTACAATATCTCCGGGTGCACTGCTCCCGGCTTTTCATCGCTTTCAATAATAAAGTAGTGTAAATTTCTTTAAAATAACTCACGAAATTTTCCTAGCGAAAAATGGGGCAGAAAATTTCGTTCCTTTGTTTTTCTTTGATTTTGTGCAGATTACATTCTTAGGAAAATGGACTCGAGATGACCAAAAGAAGAAGTCTCGATTCAGAATAATAAAACAAAAAGAGAAGATTGAATCCAAAGTGTAGAAACGGGGAAGATATTGATTATTTAGGACGAGATTGAAGTCATCAGTGCAGTATATCCTGCCTTGATCCGAGTAACGATAAGACGAAACCAGCACCTGCGACTTACAAGCATCAAGATCCAGGTCAAAGTTAGCAGAAGATCGAGACTCAAGACTAAGTCTTAGATAGGAATCTTGTAACTAGCAGCTGATAGGTTTAGTTAGTCTTTCGTTTTGTTACTTTGGTGTAATAAGGCAATAAGCAGCAGTAACAGCAGCAACCGCAGTGAAACCACAGTTACTCGGTAGTCCCAGCTACCAAAACTTCCAGAACTACACTGACCTGATTCCTTTATAGCCAAGGATATGTAGGCAACCTTTGAAGCAGGGTTCGGTCAAACCTTTCAAAAATGCTTCACAATGGAACATATGAATGGGTAAAGTCGTTTATGACTGCTCACTTTGTCTTTGCCCGAAAACTCTTCGTGTTTCCGAGCAAAGAGGGGAAGCTGTGAGCACGTGATTTTTACCTACTATATGATCCTACAAAAATTCAATAATTTAATTAGTTTTATGATTTTTTATCTGAATTTAGGCGCTATTTGTGAATTAATTCTTCATTATGTAGCCATACTTCGTCTTTTAAATGTATAAATGGTTTAAAGCTGCATAATTAGATGCATATCTAACTAAATATAATTATTTGACATAAAGTCGATTAATGTTAGATTTCTTAATTTAATTATTTCTTTCAACAAAATTGTGAAAATTGCCTTTTAAATGATTAGGGGTTAAATTGAATGGTGTGATTTTAATTAATTAATTTATAATTGAGTAACAAAATTAGTTTAGAATTAATTATTACATTTTAGCCTTAATTTAATTAATTAAACTTAGTCTAAGATTTAGAAGCCTAAATTGGACATGGGCTAGAATTGCCCAAGCCCAATTAATCCCTCACCCGGCCGGCCCCGTTACACCCAAAACGACCCCGTTTAAGCTACCACAAATCCCAGCCGTTGATCTCCTAAGATCTAACGGTTGGGAACCCCACAACCCCACTAATATTTAATTGTCCCCAAACACCCTACCCCATCTCCATTTACAAAGTATCACACCCCCCCCCCTCCATGTCCGTCTCTCTCTCTTCCCTTGACCTCCGCCTGGAACCACCGCCATGGCTCCGCCGTTCCCTACCGTTTGACCACCGTTCCTCCGCCTTGCTCCGCCAGCCGAAAATCGCCTACGGAGGCGGAGCTCAACCAAACGACCCCAATTTTTTACCAGTTAATCCTCATCCTCCCCTCAGCCCCGTCTTGTTACTGGTTTCCCCAAAATCCCACTCAAAAATCTCCAATTTCAGATCTAAGAATCTGAAACCCTAAAATCCCTTCTCCGACCGATTCAAGAACCATTAATGACTCACACCTACATGAGTCAATAGATTTTGATGAGAGCTATTGATTCATGTGGGTTTGAGCCTTTTTTAAACCCTGCCGGAGTCCGGCCAAGCTCCAGCAACCTTCGATTTTTTCCGGCCAAACCCTGTTTGACGGGTATGCTTCTTCTTTCTTTACTACTTCTATGCAATATCAAAACAAAAACTGTTTAATTACTGATTTCTGTTTATGTTAGCTTGATATGGTTATTTGATTAGTTATTGTGTTCCTCTTATCCCTCGTTTGATTGGATGTTATTTCCTGTAATGGATCAAGAAAATCAACTTAACCGTATACCTTTAGTTGTCCAAAATGGTTGCTAACTTGAATCCCTCTCCCTTTTACTGTTAAAACAAGAAATCATAGTGTTTTCCCTTTTCCTGTTATTTTGTCCTTGTTTATGTGATTTGAACCAAGTGCTTAATTAGATTAGAGTCATATTATGATTCCGTGTTATTCTTGTTCATGTTAGCCGTTGGGATTTACTGTTTTCAAGCATGATCATCTTTGATAGCTTATAATTAGATTAGTTTGTTAATTACCCAATTAATTAGGAAAATAACTAATCCTGAACCAGTGTATGGTCATGGATTAACCTAGTTTAACCCTAACCTCAAGATTAACTTAGTTAATGACAACCTTCTAAAAGACAACTTGTTTAACTAGGTTAACCTATGTTAATAGTCTCTTGAACAATTAACTAAATCCTAAAATCTGTTTAAGATAATTAGTTTAGGAATTAACTAAAACAATTCATTTAACCTAAGTTTAAGGGGGTTAAGTTGGCTAACCTCTATTAAGTTAATTAAACTGAGAATAAGCTGATGACTAATTAACTAACTAAGAACACCTAGAAGTCTTAATTAACTAAGGAGCCTAACTAGGGTTAACCAACTAGAATCAATGATAACCCCAAGCAAGTATAACCCTGGTTACCTAATGGTAATTTCAGGGACTTCAAGGGGTATATTAGGAATCCTAGGGGAAGGAATCTTGGGTGTAACAACCCAAGAACCTTTTAGACTTTTTAAAATAAGATTTTTAAAGGTATTAGGGTAATTTCATGGGCTAGAAACTTCTGGAATAGGGGCAGCTGTCCCACAGGATAAGGGGGACAGCTTCCCTAAGTACTATTTTCAGCTCATTGGATGGGGAATATGCCAAGCATATCTCATCCCCCAAATCCCTTATAATTACCCTCATTTTTCCTACTATAAGAAGGGCTTTTGGACACTTAAAATCATTCTGGGAAAAATTTAAATCATTCTTTGACAGACTGAAAACCTTCTCTTTGACACTGAAAAAACTCTATTTTTGTCACGACCCGAAATCCCACCCTTCAGGCCGTGACTGCGTCTAACGTTGAACCCGCTAGATAAGCCAACGTGTACAGTTAATCTAACACTTGCAGTCCAATTCAACCGTAGTAAAGGAAACACCTTTTTTAAAAATCTTAACAGAAATGACGAAACACTTTAGAATTTTAACAGCGGAAATGTAATCGAAATCCGAAAATGCAAAGTTAAATGGCAAAATACATAACGTCGCATAAACCAAAAACCGGGGTGTCACAACTCACGAACTATCTAAACAGAGTGCTAAATACATAGTCTGAAAGGAAATACATCATTGTATTGAAACTGGGGGAAAAGATAAGACAACAAGGAATCCAAAGGCAGGAGAGACACCAAGGCCCACGAACGCCAGCGGGTATACCTTGAAGCTCTGGGTGGACTGAAGGTGACTCCCTTAACGCGGTCCACTGGGTCCGGATGCGGGGTCTGCACAACATTAAGAAGTGCAGTGCAACATCAGTACAACCGACCCCATGTACTGCGTAAGTGCCGAGCCTATCCTCGGCCGAAGTAGTGACGAGGCTAGGCTTGACAATAACGATAACTTGTCCTATTCTACAGCAGGTAACAAGTATAATACAAGGCGAAAGGTAGCAGAAAAGTAAGGGATACAGGAGCAGAAAAAGGGGAACAAGTGAAATGAAATAGCTAAACTGATATATAGAAGTAAACAAGGGAGGCAATTTAGCGCAATAACTAACGAGTCAAGTACAAATACCAGAAATGTAAATATTGGCACGACATCACCCTTCGTGCTTTTACTCCCTTTCTCACAATGCGATGTATAATGTGAAATAGTATAAATCATGGCACGGCATCACCCTTCGTGCTTTTACTCTCTTCCTCACAATGCAATGTACAATGTAAGGCAATATAAATCATGGCACGACATTAACCTTCGTGCTTATCATCAATGTAAATCACGGCACGGTATTAACCTTCGTGCTTATAATCAATATGAATCATGGCATGGCATCACCCTTCGTGCTTTACACTCTTCCTCACTATGCAATAAAATCAAATATCGTGGCACGACATCACCCTTCGTGCTTTACACTCTTCCTCACTATGAAATGTAATCAAATATCATGGCACGGCATCACCCTTCGTGCTTTACACTCTTCCTCACCCATCTATGACAGATATAATGGCAAGGAGTACAGCATAGTGGAAATATACAGTTCAAATTACCCGGCAAGGGGAAAACATCAATTAATAACTCAATAAAAGCCCGGCAAGGGTCTCAGCTATAACTAATCACCTCAATTGTATACTGTACACTTTGATTATCAATCGTATCAACACTTCTCAAGCTCAACAGCCAATACTTTAAACAAGAATAAATTACCAAGTAAAGACAATCTCATAATATGATAAACATGGAAGAAATACTACAATTTCTATCAAAATAGACTCACGGGCATGCTTGACACACATTGCATAGGTACTCGTCACCTCACCTATGCAATGAACATGATAATCACTTAGCACATAGGAAATAATACATATTCCCTCACCAAAGTTAGGCAAGACACTTACCTCGGGTCCAAAGTATAGCAATCAACCCTCTAAGATGGCCTTTCCTTTATAATCTGACTCCGAAACAACGATATCTAGGCATAATTTATTCAATAATATCACTAAACACTCAATAACACAATCCCATAGCCTAGATATGCAGTTCCTAGCATTCTTCCAAAAATACAAAAATTCAACCCCGGGCCCGCTTAGTCCAAACACGAGGCTCGGACCAAAACCCGATCACCCATACCCCCACAAGTTAGAGAATATAATTTGTTTTGAAGTCCGACCTCAAATTGAGGTTGAATTACCCAAAATTCCCAAAACCTAACTCTACCCAAAACCCCTAATTTCTACTTTGTTTTTAGGATTTTAGGCCTAGATTCTAGTGTTTAGTTGATGAAAGTAAGAGAAAATGATGTTGAGAACACTTACCTATGGAGCTATAGAGGTTGGAGGGCTTGAATTTCGTCTATGGAGGTTTGGGGAAGAAGGAGGAAGTGAGAAAAGGGTGAAATCCCGTAATGGGTCTGTTTTGGACTTTTAAAAATGACTAGAGGAAATAATGAAGTGCGTTCGCGGTCACAGCCCCGCGTTCGCACAGAATCACCAGCTGGACCCTATGCGTTTGCGAGCAAGTAGCTGCGTTCGCACATGGTTAGACTACCCGTTCCACCAGTTCCTCACCAACACAGTGCATTCTCACCACCCCCACCCGCGTTCGCATTGTTGGCCAACCTCACCCTTTCGCGATCGCAGCCCATTGGGTGCGTTCGCACTACACTGCCTCAACCCCCTCCTCAGCTACCCTGTGCGTTCGCATGAATTGGAATGCGTTCGCACAGTACATTTTTCCCCTACACCAGAACCAGCACTTTAACACCAGATTTTTAGCCTAGATGCCACCCCGACGCCTATCCAAAACTCACCCGAGCCCTCGGGGCTCAAAACCAAAAACACACACGACTCTCAAATCATCCTACAGACTTGTTCAAGCTTTTAAATCATCAAAATATCATCAAAACAAGGAATTAAGCCTCAAAACTCTTAGAATTTTCTTAAAACTTCATAAGGCTTAATTATTCCGGTTTTTATCAGAAACCCGTCATTTCAAGTCCGTTTTACACCAAATTTCATAGATTACTCACATAAGATATAATAAACCTGTTCCGGGCTATGGAACCATAATACGGGTCCGGTAACATGGTTTTCACATAATTATTCATTTTCAAAATCCTTTATTATTTTCAAAAAACAATTTTCTTTAAAAATTCATTTCTCGGGCTTGGCACCTCGGAATTCGATTCCGGGCATATGCCCAAGTCCCATATTTTCCTACGGACCCTCCAGGACCGTCAAATCACGGGTCCGGGTCCGTTTATCAAAAATGTTGACCAAAGTCAACTTTATTCATTTAATTGTTACAAAATTCTATTTTCATCAGATTTTCACATAGAAGACTTCTCGGCTACACGTCCGGGCTGCCCACGCATATCGAGATGAGACTAACGGAGGCTTTCGGGGCCTTGGAACACAGATTTAGCTAAAATTACTTTGGATGACCTTTTGGGTCATCACAATCTCCACCTCTAAAACAAACGTTCGTCCTCGAACAGACATAGAAAAGTACCTGAGTCTGAGAAAAGATGGGGATAACGGCTCCTCATATCGGACTCGGGCTCCCAAGTAACTGCCTCGGCAGGCTGACCTCTCCACTGAACACAAACCGAAGGATAACTCTTCGACCTCAACTGACGAACCTGCCTAGCTAATATAGCTACCGGCTCCTCCTCACAAGTCAGATCCTTGTCCAACTTGACACCTCTGAAGTCAAGAACATGAGATGGATCTGCAACATACCTCCGGAGCATGGATACATGAAACACTGGATGCACTGCCGATAAATGCGGTGGCAAGGCAAGTCTGTAGGCCACCTCTCCTACCTTATCCAAAATCTCAAATGGACCAATATACCTAGGGCTCAACTTGCCCTTCTTTCCGAATCTCATCACGCCCTTCATAGGCGACACTCGAAGGAACACCTGGTCTCCTACCATGAAATCCAAATCTCGAACTCTACGATCTGCGTAACTCTTTTGTCTGGACTGAGCTGTACGAAGCCTATCCTGAATAATCTTTACCTTATCCAAGGCATCCTGGACTAGCTCCGAACCCAATAACCTAGCCTCTCCGGGCTCAAACCATCCGACTGGAGACCGGCATCACCTACCATACAACGCCTCATACGGAGCCATCTGGATGCTCGACTGACAACTGTTGTTGTAGGCAAACTCAACTAAAGGCAAGAACTGGTCACATGAACCACCAAAATCAATAACACATGCCCGCAACATATCCTTCAAAATCTGAATAGTGCGCTCGGACTATCCGTCCGTCTGAGGATGAAATGATGTGCCCAAATATATATGAGTGCCCAACTCTCTTTGAAATACTCTCCAGAAATGGGAGGTAAACTGAGTACCTCGGTCTGATATGATAGATAAGGGCATGCCGTGCAATCTGACAATCTCTCTCATGTAGATCTTTGCCAACTTCTCCGTCGAATATGAAACTGTCACATGAATGAAATGTGCTGACTTGGTATGCCTATCCACAACAACCCATACGGCATCAACCATCCTCGGAGTCCGTGGAAGCCCAACTACAAAATCCATTGTGATACGCTCCCACTTCCACTCGGGAAGCTGAATCTGCTGCATCAAACCACCGGGTCTCTGGTGCTCATACTTAACCTGCAGACAATCCAAGCACCGAACTACATAAGCCACAATATCCTTCTTTATTCTACGCCACTAATAATGCTGCCGCAAGTCCTGGTACATCTTCGCGGTGCCCGGATAAATGGAATACCGGGAACTATGGGCCTCTTGTAATATCAACTCACGAATGATGTCCACATCAAGGACACAAATGCGACCCTGCAATCTCAAAACTCCCTCAGCATCGACTGTGACCTGCTTGGCCCGTCCGTGCCGAACCGCATCTCTAAGAGCACACAAATGATGATCATCATACTGCCTGGCATGAATACGATAATACAACGAAGAACGAGCGACGGTATGGGCCAAAACACACTCACCCTCAGGAACCTTCAATCTCACAAATCGATTGGCTAATGCCTGAACATCCAAAGCCAAAGGTCGTTCTCCAACTGATAAATAGGCCAAGCTACCCATATTGACTGACTTCCGGCTCAAAGCATCGGCCACCACATTGGCCTTTCCGGGATGATAGAGAATAGTAACATCATAATCCTTCAGCAACTCTAACCACCTCCTCTGCCTCATATTCAACTCCTTTTGCTTAAACAAGTATTGCAAGCTCTTATGATCAGTGAATACCTCACACGGTACCCCATACAAATAGTGCCTCCAAATCTTCAAGGCATGAACAATAGCTGCAAGCTCCAAATTATGGACTTGGTAGTTCTTCTCATGAATCATCAACTGACGAGATGCGTAGGCTATAACCTTTCCCTCCTGCATCAATACCGCACCAAGTCCAACCCGTGAAGCATCACAATACACGGTATACGAACCTGAACCTGAGGGCAATACCAACACTGGGGTTGTTGTCAATGTTGTCTTGAGCTTTTGAAAGCTCGCTTCACACTCCTCAGACCATCTGGACTGAACACTCTTCTGCGTCAACTTGGTCATAGAGGCTACTATAGATGAATACCCCTCCACGAACCAGCGATAATAGTCTGCTAGGCCTAAGAAACTCTGAATCTATGTGGCTGAAGTGGGCCTAGGCCAATCTCTTACTGCTGAACTTTCTTAGGATCCACCTGAATGCTCTCTGCCGATACAACGTGGCCCAAGAATGCCACAGAACTCAACCAGAACTCACACTTAGAAAACTTGGCATACAACTTCCTATCCCTCAGAGTCTGGAGGACGACTCTAAGGTGATGCTCATGATCCTCTCGGCTGTGAGAGTATATCAAAATATCATCAATGAAAACAATAACGAACGAGTCCAAATAAGGCCTGAATACCCGATTCATCAACTCCATAAAAGCAGCGGGGGCATTAGTTAACCCAAACTACATGACCAAAAACTCATAATGCCCATAACGAGTGCGAAAAACCGTCTTAGGCACATCAGACGCCCTGATCCTCAGCTGATGATAACCAGATCTCAAGTCTATCTTAGAGAATACCGTAGCACCCTGAAGCTGATCAAATAAGTCATCAATGCTCGGCAACGGATACTTGTTCTTGGTAGTAACCTTATTCAACTGCCGGTAGTCAAGACACATCCTCATTGAGCCGTCTTTCTTCTTCACGAACAATACTAGAGCACCCCAAGGAGAAACACTAGGCCTGATGAAGCCTTTATCCAACAAATCTTGCAATTGTTCCTTTAATTCCTTCAGCTCTGGCGGAGCCATACGATACGGGGGAATAGAAATGGGCTGAGTGCCCTCGGCTAACTTAATACAAAGTCAATATCCCTGTCGGGTGGCATACCCGGCAGGTCAGTAGGGAATACCTCTGGAAACTCACGAACCACGGGAACAGACTCTATAGAAGGGACCTCAGCACTAGAATCACGAACATAGGCCAAATGGGCCAAGCAACCCTTCTCGACCATGTGCCGAGCCTTCATATAAGAAAAACCTCTACCAAAAGAATGACTAGGAGTCCCTCTCCACTCTTAACGAGGTACTCCTGGCAAGGCTAAGGTCACTGTCTTTGCATGACAATCCAAGAGAGCATGATAGGGGGATAACCAATCCATCCCCAATATAACATCAAAGTAAACCATATCAAGAAGCAAAAGATCAACCTGAGTCTCCAGACCACCAATAACTACTACGCAAGCACGGTAGACTCGATCTACCACTATAGAATCACCCACCGGTGTAGACATATGTACAACAACACTCAAGGAATTACGGGGCATACTCAAATAAGGGGCAAAATTTGAAGACACATAGGAGAATGTAGAACCCGGATCAAATAACACCGAAGCCTCTCGGCTGCAAACTTAAACCGTACCTGTAATAAATGCATCACAAGCCTCAGCATCAGGACGAGCAGGAAAAGCACCGGGGCTGAGCCCCTCCAATCTGAACGTCCCTGGGTCTACCTGCTGCAACCTGGCCTCTACCCCTCGTGGCCTGTGCTCCACCTCTATGAACCTGACCACACCTCTGGCACCTCGACCACCACCCCTAGCTGGCTGACGGGGTAAGGGTGCACCTGCTGCAGGAACCAAGGCACGGGAAACCTGATAATGGGTCCACTCGAAACTTAGGGGCAATATCTGGCAATGTGCCCCAGGCTACCACAACTATAACAAGATCTCTGTTGATGTGGTTGATGACCCGGAAACTGGCCCTGACGACCCTGATAACTACCCTGGTAACTCTGAAACGGCTGGGCACTGATAGATGCCGGTGGTGCACTAACATGAGCTGGCGGTGCACGGGGAGATACCTGAAGTGCTGACTGAAAAGGTCGGGGTGGATGACCCCTACTGAAAGAATCCCTGCCTCCAGATGAGGCTCCACTGAATCTCCAAAAATGATGGGGCCTCTTGTCAGCCCCCTGACCACCTCCCTGTGACAAAATCATCTCAATCCTCCTGGCCACATCGGCCGCATCCTGAAACAAAATATCAGTACTCGACTCCCTGGCCATCTGGAGTCGTATAGGGTGGTCTAATCCCTCAATGAACCTCCGAACTCTCTCCCGATCGGCGGGGAGTATCATCAATGCATGCTTGGCTAGAGCAATGAACCTGGTCTCGTACTGAGTGACAGACATAGATCCATGCTGGAGGTGCTCGAACTGCCTCCTAAGATCCTCTCGCTGAGTAATGGGAAGGAACTTCCCCAAAAATACCTCTGTGAACTGAACCCAAGTCAAGGGTGTAGACCCGGATGGTCTGGCTAAGCAGTAGTCCCTCCACCAAGTCTTGCCTGCGCCAGATAGTCGAAAAGTAGCGAAGTCAACTCCATTGGACACCACTATACCCATGTTCCGAAGAACCTCGTGGCAGCTGTCCAAATAATCATGTGGATCCTCTGACGGTGCACCAGTAAATGTAGTAGTAAATAACTTGGTGAATCTGTCCAGTCTCCATAGAGCATCTGCCGACATAGCTGCACCCTCGGCTGCCGGTGCCACAATACTCGGCTGAGCTACTCTAGCTGTCTGAGGTGCTGGAGTCTGAAACTGAGTGGCAACCTGCTCTGGGGTATGAATAATAGGAGTCTGGGTCCCTCCCCTAGCCTGAGATCCAGTTGGTGCAGTAGGAAGAAGACCGAGCCACACTCTTCATAAGTCCTACCAGACGGACGAGAGCGTCCTGAAGCACTGGGGTAGCTATGAACCCCTCTAGGACCTGCGCTGGTCCAACTGGGACTGCCGGAACTGGGACCTCCTCGACAGACTCGACCTGAGGGTCCTCCACTGGGGCTGCTGCTCTAGGCTGAGCCCTGCCCCGTCTTCGGCCTCTAGCACGACCTCGTCCTCGACCTCGACCCCTCGTAGGAGCTGTAACAGGAGTGTCGGGATGTTGAGCGAAACTAAGGGAAGCATGTGTCCTCGCCATCTGTGAGAGAGTAGAATGGAAACTCAATCAGTACTCAGAATGTATATCGCACGACAGAGAATGAAGAAATGTGGAGTTATCCTAACTTTGCAGCCTCTGGGGGATAAGTAGAGACGTCTCTGTACCGATCCCTAAGACTCTACCAAGGTTGTTCGTGAGTTGTGAGACCTAAGAAACCTAGACCTCTGATACCAATTTGTCACGACCCGAAATCCCACCCTTCAGGCCGTGACTGCGTCTAACGTTGAACCCGCTAGACAAGCCAACGTGTACAGTTAATCTAACACTTGCAGTCCAATTCAACCGTAGTAAAGGAAACACCTTTTTCAAAAATCTTAACAGAAATGACGAAACACTTTAGAATTTTAACAACGGAAATGTAATCGAAATCCGAAAATGCAAAGTGAAATGGCAAAATACATAACGTCGCATAAACCCAAAACCAGGGTGTCACAACTCACGAACTATCTAAACAGAGTGCTAAATACATAGTCTGAAAGGAAATACATCATTGTCTTGAAACTGGGGGAAAAGATAAGACAACAAGGAATCCAAAGGCAGGAGAGACACCAAGGCCCACGAATGCCAGCGGGTATACCTTGAAGCTCTGGGTGGACTGAAGGTGACTCCCTCAATGCGGTCCACTGGGTCCGGAACAGCTAAACTGACATATAGAAGTAAACAAGGGAGGAAATTTAACGCAATAACTAACGAGTCAAGTACAAATACCATAAATGAAAATAATGACACGCCATCACCCTTCGTGCTTTTACTCTCTTCCTCACAATGCGATGTATAATGTGAAATAGTATAAATCATGGCACGACATTAACCTTCGTGCTTATCATCAATGTAAATCATGGAACGACATTAACCTTCGTGATTATAATCAATATGAATCATGGCACGACATCACCCTTCGTGCTTCACACTCTTCCTCACTATGAAATGTAATCAAATATCGTGGCACGGCATCATCCTTCGTGCTTTGCACTCTTCCACACTATGCAATGCAATCAAATATCATGGCACGGCATCACCCTTAGTGCTTTACACTCTTCCTCACCCAACAATGACAGATATAATGGCAAGGAGTACAACATAGTGGAAATGTACAGTTCAAATTACCCGGCAAGGGGAAAACATCAATTAATAACTCAATAAAAGACCGGCAAGGGTCTCAGCTATAACCAATCACCTCAATTGTATACTCTACACTTGGATTATCAATCGTATCAACACTTCTCAAGCTCAACAACCAATACTTACAACAAGAATAAATTACCAAGTAAAGACAATCTCATAATATGATAAACATGGAAGAAATACTACAATTTCTTTGAAAATAGACTCACGGGCATGCTTGACACACATTACATAGGTACTCGTCACCTCACCTATGCAATGAACATGATAATCACTTAACACATAGCAAATAATACCTATTCCCTCACCAAAGTTAGGCAACTCACTTACCTCGGGTCCAAAGTATAGCAATCAACCCTCTAAGATCGCCTTTCCTTTATAATCTGACTCCGAAACAACGATATCTAGGCATAATTAATTCAATAATATCAATAAAGACTCAATAACACAATCCCATAGCCTAGATATGCAATTCCTGGCATTCTTCCAAAAATACCAAAATTCGACCCCGGGCCTGCTTGGTCCAAACACGAGGCTCGGACCAAAACCCGATCACCCATACCCCCACGAGTTAAAGAATACAATTTATTTTGAAATCCGACCTCAAATTGAGGTTGCATTACCCAAAATTCCCAAAACCTAACTCAACCAAAAAACCCTAATTTCTACTTTGTTTTTAGAATTTTAGGCATAGATTCTAGTGTTTAGTTGATGAAAGTAAGAGAAAATGATGTTGAGAACACTTACCTATGGAGCTATGGAGGTTGGAGGGATTGAATTTTGTCTATGGTGGTTTGGGGAAGAAGGAGGAAGTGAGAAAGGGTGAAATCCCGTAATGGGTCTGTTATGGACTTTTGAAAATGATTGGAGGAAATAATGAAGTGCGTTCGCGGTCCCAGCCCTGCGTTCGCACAGAATCACCAGCTCCACCCTATGCGCTTGCGAGCATGTAGCTGCGTTCGCACAGGGTTAGACTACCCGGTCCCCCAGTTCCTCACCAACACAGTGCGTTCGCACCACCCCCACCCTCGTTCGCAGTGTTGGCCAACCTCACCCCTCCGCGATCGCAGCCCACTTGGTGCGTTCGCACTACACTGCCTCGACCCCCTCCCCAGCTACCCTGTGCGTTCGCATGAATTGGAATGCGTTTGCATAGTACATTTTTCCCCTACACCCGAACCAACACTTTAACACTAGATATTTAGCCTAGATGCCACCCCGACGCCTATCTAAAAGTCACCCGAGCCCTCGGAGCTCAAAACCAAAAACACACACGACTCCCAAATCATCCTACGGACTTGTTCAAGCTTTTAAATCATCAAAATATCATTGAAACAAGGAATTAAACCTCAAAACTCTTAGAATTTTCTTAAAACTTCATAAGGCTTAATTATTCCGATTTTTATCCGAAACCCGTCATTTCAAGTCCGTTTTACACAAAATTTCATAGATAACTTACATAACATATAATAAACGTGTTCCGGGCTGCGGAACCATAATACGGTTCTGCTAACACAGTTTTCACATAATTATTCATTTTCAAAAATCTTTTTTTATTATTTTCAGAAAACAATTTTCTTTAAAAATTTATTTCACGAGCTTGGGACCTCGAAATTCGATTCCGGGCATACGCCCAAGTCCCATATTTTCCTACGGACCCTCCGAGACTTTCAAATCACGGGTCCGTGTCCGTTTACCAAAAATGCTTACCAAAGTCAACTTTATTCATTTAATTGTTACAAAAATTCTATTTTCATCAGATTTTCACATAAAAGACTTCCCGGATACACGCCCGAGCTATGCACTCATATCGAGGTGAGACTAACGGAGGCTTTCGGGGCCTCGAAACACAGATTTAGCTAAAATTACTTTGGATGACCATTTGGGTCATCACAATTTTATACTCTGAAACTAATTTCTTCCTGAACAAGGAAATCACCCTTTTTGCTCACTGAAAATTATTGCAAACTCATACGAAAATGTTTCCTACTTGTTTGGTATTCTGATTTCAAAGATCTCCTCCATACATATTCTAAAATCTGGGCTGGTTTTCCATTACTACTACTGGTTTCTGGTTAATCTTATGTGGTTTCTACTGATCCTTTCTCTTTCTTGTTGTATTGATGTCTACCTGACCTTTATTTGGTCAGGATTTTAGTTGATTTTCTCTTTAAATGGTATATAACTTTTTAATCTTATTGAAAGGCTCAGAAACATGAACTTTATTCTTCTTTTGCTCGAGTTTGTTTCTTCTATAGATGAGTCTTATGTTTTCTTTAATCTTTTATGAAACCTGAAGTAAGATTGATTGGTATGTTGATAATAAAATCATAATATGTATGTCTGAATTCCTGAAGCCAGGTTGTTTTCAAGTGTATTGATTCAAAGATGCAATAAGTGTTTTGTAGTTAGATTTCATTTTTGTTTGCTTCTTAGTTTATTAGTAAAGATAAATTGCACTAGGGTAGATGAATTTGACCTTTCAATGGTCAAATTCACCCCATAATAGTGCACAAACAGTAGTTTAGCTTGCTGGAAATTATCCTTCAAAGGATATAAAGTGCGTAATTAGGAAGAGCCTTAAGGAAGGGAATTCGAACTCATAAAATAGTCGGATTCACTCCTCAAAGTGCCAAGAGTGGTCAAAATATTTTTCTAAACACTAGCCTGAATAAGGATGACTATCAATAGTCTAAACAAATGGCATCATTGGATTTGAATCTGACCCCTTTCCATGGTCAGATTCATCCCAAATGCATAAAGACTCTGTTTAGTAGTGTTTGAAACTGTGTCAAGGGTACAATGAATCTGACTTTTTCATGGTCAAATTCCTCCCATGATGATACACAAAATCCTTTGGTTGGAGGATTTACAGGTGCTACTGTTAAGACTGACCAAAGAGAGGTCCAGCCAGGAGCAGCAATTCCGAGCTCTCATTTAGCCTAGGAATAGTTCTATGTCTTTTAAAGGTTGTAATGTAATTCATTAGTTAAAGAAGTATATTAGTTTTGTTTAAGTGTTGAATGTGAACTGTAAATAAAGACTGGACATTGTATTTTCAGCGAACCTGTATGAGTTAATTTCAGATTTTGCAAACCAGACTTGAATAGGCATTTGGACGTTTTAACATCTTATAATAGGCTGAATTATAGACATTGATTTTGATAGGTTTTTGGGCGAAAAAAAGGGAAAGGCTTTTGAGTTTCATGGGTTAATCATGTGCTCAAATCTGATTTTTTCCAAATTTCCCCATAAGATACTTATTGAGACCCTGAAAATAGCTATTTTGAAGAATGTACAAATATAAATCAACTGTTCAAATGCTCTTAAAACTCAAGAATTCATGACAACATGCATGGTTTAATCTGTACGAATTATAAATCGAATAGTATTGAAGTTAGGCCACTTGAAATGGATAAAAATATACACTCCATGTTTTATTATAATTGGATATGTTTATTGCTTCTCAAATACATAACTCATGAATTAGTAAGGTTTTGATTCCTTCTTTGATTTTATTATTGACATGCGATTATTTACATTGTTTTATTATCTTTGCAAAATAGTCAAATTAGGAAGGCCTGAAGGTGATGTAAATCGGGCTAGACTAGGCAATAGCCCAATCTCATGACGCTATTTAGGACTTTAGCATAGTGAGTCTCGAAAGCCTTTTAGATAGTAAATACCTCAAACTTAAATAAATCAATCGTCGAAGTATACATTTTACGTAACTTTGAATGAAACCAAACTAAAATATACCCTTTTTCTCAATTGTGTATACATTTACATAACACAAATAAATACTAAAATGAACACTCGCAGAGACACTTTTAGTAACGAATTCCTTAAAATTATCAGAATTGCGTACACGCCCGCGTGACGTGATTTGGGTTTCTTTTTGGACAGCAAAACCCAACACACGCTTGCGCACTTTTCATATTATTTGACGAGTTCAGTGTCGAGAATTGTGTACACGTACGCGTGACATGATCTTAGACACATTTTTAAACTCTACGGGTTTACGTATACGTGACCCGTCTCAAATAATTCTTTGAATACAAAAGAATATAAAAAGCGATAAGAGATATAAAATGCACGTAAGCGCAAAAACAGTAATTAGGCCAAGTTTAATCATTAAGAGACCGTGCTAGAACCACGGAACTCGGGAATGCCTAACACCTTCTCCCGGGTTAACATAATTCCTTACCTGGATTTCTGGTTCGCAGACAATTTAACGAAGTCAAAATTCCTCGATTTTGGGATTTATAAAAATAAATAAATGGTGCCCCGGGACACCGTAAAAAATCCGGGTGGCGACTCTGAATAAAATAAATCCCGAAAATCGAATTATGTCACTTAAAGTGGAAAAACTCTCTTATTACCCTTACCGAGGGAAAAAGGAGGTGTGACACGAGTTATTCTGGTTTAGCTTGAGGTAAGGCGAATGTCATTTGAGAATGGGCATAGGAAACTTGGGAAGTTCAAGAAGTATGATTCCCCTACTTTTCAGTGGCACAGATACCAAGGATGTGCATTGTTTTCAAGAAAAGTGCCACCATATTCCCCGCACCATCGGTGTTGTGGAGGTGAGCGGAGTTGCTTTTACTACATTTAAGCTATCAGGAGCATTGTATCAGTGGTGGCAAGCTTACGAGAAGGGTGGACTAACGGATGCAGACCCACTCATTTGGGCTCAGTTTTCAGAGATGTTTTTGTAAGAGTTTGTTCCCCATACCCTTCGGGATGCATGTCGCACAAATTTTGGGCAACTGCGTTAGAAGAATATGACAGCGCGAGTTTATGCTATTAGATTAAGCGAGTTGTCATGGCATGCACCTACCTTGGTTTCTACAGTCTGAGAGTGAGTCCGCAGATTCATCGGAGGGCAAAACTGTGGTATAAGATTTAGCATGTCTTGAGAGTTAGAGATGGATACTCTGTATCAGCAGGTGGAAGAGATTATGTGGAGATTGGAGGGTATGCAGGGTTGTGAGAGAAAGGACGGGGAGGCCGAGTGGCCTCGAGATTCGGGAGGATATAGTGGTGCCCGCTCTAGTTACAGCCCATCATGGCAGGGCCTATGTGAGCCGCCTAGTTCATTAAGCACTTCTAGCTACTAGCGGTGCTCCCACTATTCCAAGGTTCCAGGTTTCCCATGGGGTGCCTTCAACGGTCAATTTCAGCAGCCATGCCCAACGAGAGCTTGTTTTGAATTTGGTGACACCAGGCATATGGTGAGGGACTTCCCAAACTCAGGAGGGGTGCACCTTCAAAGACTATATAGGCTCCTTGCATTCCACAGGGTCCACAAGGTTCGCAGGCCATGGTTGATGCTCTAGTTGCCGCTCCACCTGCCCTACCAGGTAGGGGTAGAGGTCAGGCGGGTAGAGATCGCCCTAAGGGGGCAGGCATGCTCATTTCTATGGTTTTCTTGGTAGGACGTAGGCAATTGAATTAGATGTTATCATCATATATATGGTTCTAATTTCTCATATAGATGCATCAGTCTTATTTGATCAGGATCACCACTTATTCATATGTGTCATCTTACTTTGCTACGCATTTGGATATATCTCATGATTCTTTGAGTTATCTTATTTATATGTCCACGCCTGTGAGAGATTCTATTATTGTGAACCGTGTTTACGGGTTTTCTTTATTTATTATTGGTGGTTTTGATACAAGAGTTGATTTATTATTACTCAATATGGTAGACTTTGATATGATCTTGGGCATGGGCTAGTTATCTCCCTATTCTGGATTGTCATACCAAGACTGTGACACTGGCTATGCTAGGGTTGCTGCGAATAGAGTAGAGGGGAACAATGAAATATATTCTCAAGGCAAAATAGATGCTTGAGATTGGGAAGCATATCCAACCTTTGTGAGTGATGTTAGTGCTGATACTCCTACGTTGAGTCAGTTTCGGTAAAGAGGGATTTCTCAGATGTGTTCCCAGCAGACCTACCAGATATGCCGCCTGATAGAGATATTGATTTTGGTATTGACCTAGTACCGGGAACTCAGCCTATTTCTATTCCACCATATCGTATAGCACCAATGGAGTTGAAGGAGTTAAATGAACAGCTGCAAGAGTTACTTCATAAGGGATTCATCCGACCTAGTGTTTCACCATGGGGTGTTGCGATTGTATTTGTGAAGAAGACGGATAGTTCTATGCGGATGTGTATTGATTATAGGTAGTTGAACAAGGTTTTAGTCAAGAACATGTATCCATTACTGCACATTAATGACTTATTTGACAAGCTTCAGGGTGCTAGAGTGTTCTTGAAGATTGATTTACGGTCAGGGTATCATCAGCTAAAGATTTAGGATCCGGATATTTTGAAGACTTCCTTTAGGACTCGATATGGTCACTATGAGTTCCTCGTGATGTCATTTGGACTGACCAATGCCCAGCAACATTCATGCACCAGATGAACAGTGTGTTTCAGTCATATCATTACTCATTCGTCATTATGTTTATAGACGACATATTGGTATATTCTCATAGCCGAGGGGATCATGAGGAGAATTTTTTGGCCTTCTTACAGATCTTGAGGGAGAAGAAGTTATATGCAAGATTCTTCACGTGTGAATTCTTGCTTGATTCAGTGGAATTTTTGGGTCATGTGGTGTATGGTGAGTGTATGAAGCTAGATCGGAAGAAGATTGAGGCAGTCCAAAGTTGTTCCAGACCGTCTTCAGTTTCTGAGATTCGGACTTTCCTTGGTTTGGTCGGATATTATCGTCGCTCCGTAGAGGGTTTCTCATCCATTATTTCACCTTTCACTAAATTGACCTAGAACGGTGCTCCTTTCAGATGGTCCAAGGAGTGTGAGACAAACTTTCAAAAGCGTAAAACTTCATTGACTACAATCCTAGTGTTGGTGTTGCCTACGGGTTCATGGTCTTACACTGTGTATTGTGATGCATCACATATTAAGCTTGGCTTGGTGTTGATGCAATATGATAGGGTAATTGCGAATGTGTCTCGGCAACTGAAGGTTAGTGGGAAGAATCACCCAGTGCACGACTTGGAGCTTGCAGCTATTGTACATGCATTGAAGATTTGGAGGCATTATTTGAACAGTTTTCCATGTGAGGTCTATGCATACCACAAAAGTCTCAAATATTTGTTCAAGTAGAAATATCTTAATTTTCAACATCGAAGATTGTTAGAGTTGCTGAAATACTATCATATCACTATTCTGTATCATCGCGGGAAGGCCAATGTGGTGGTCGATGCCTTTAGTAGAAAGGCGAAGAGTATGGTCAATTTGGCATATCAACCGTTAGTAGAGAGGCCACTAGCCACAAATGTTTATGCTTTGGCCAATCAGTTTGTGAGATTAGATGTTTCAGAGCTCAACCTAGTTCTTGCTTGCGTAGTTTCTTGGTCTTCTTTATATGAGCGCATAAGTGAGTGTCAGTATGACGACCCCCATTTTCTTGTCCTTAAGGACACGGTACAGTACGTCGATGCAAAGAAGGTTTCTATTGGATATTACGAGGTGTTGCGAATGGAGGGCCGGATATGTGTTCTGAATGTAGATGAGTTGCATGAGTTGATTCTTGTAGAGGCACATAATTTGCGGTACTCCATTAATCCGGGTGCTGCTAAGATGTATCACGATTTGAGGAAACACTATTGGTGGAGAAGAATGAAGAAAGATATTGTGGAGTATGTGGCTCACTACTTAAACTATCAGCAGGTGAAGTATGAGCATTAGAGGTTGGGTGATTAGCTTCAGAGACTTTAGATTCTTGAGTGGAAGTGGGAACGTATTACCATGGATTTCGTGTTCAGGCTCCCACGGACTTCGAAGAAATTTGATGTAGTGTGGGTGATTGTGGATAGGCTGACCAACTCGGCACATTTCATCCCGGTGGTGACTACTTATTCTTCGGAGCAGCTGGCTCAGATCTATATCCGTGATATTGTTTGTCTCCATGGTGTGCTAGTGTTTATTATCTCTGATCGAGGCACATATTTTACATCAAATTTCTAAAGAGTCGTGTAGTGTGAGTTAGGCACAGGGGTTGAGTTGAGCAAAACATTTTACCCCCAAACGTGCAATGTGAGTTAGGCACACATGCAATCTTAATGGTGCATTGAGCATCAATCAAATTTTGGAAGATATTCTACGCGCCTCTGTTATCCTTTTCGGGGCATGAGATTAGTTCCTACCACTTCCAGATTTTGCTTAAAACAACAACTACCAACCGAGTATTCATATGGCTTCTTATTAGGCACTCTATGGGAGACATTGTTGTTCTCCAGTTGGTTGGTTTGAGTCGGGCGAGGCTAGGTTGTTAGGCACTAATTTGGTTCGGATTACTTGGATAACGTCATGTTGATTCAGTATCGACTTCGTACAACACAATCTATTAAGAGTTATGCTGATCAGAGGGCTCGTGATGTAGCATTTATGGTGGAAGAAAGAGTTTTACTTTGGGTGGAACCTATGAAGGGTGTGATGAGGTTTGGGATGAAGAGAAAGTTAAGCCCTATGTATATCAGTCTTTTTGAGATCCATGAGAGAGTTGGTTAGGTGTCCTACAGGCTTGCATTGCAACCCAGCCTACTGGCGATCCACCCGATGTTCCATATTTCTATACTCCAAAATTATTTTGGTGACCAATCCCGTGTATTAGATTTGAGCTATGTCCAATAGGACAAGGATTTGACTTATGTTGAGGAGTTGGTGGCTATCATGGACATATAGGTCCGGAAGTTGAGGTTGAAGAATATTACTTCAGTGATGGTTCAATCTGGGGGTCATCCGCCTGAGGTGGCGACCTAGGAGACCAAGCGCGACATGCGGAGTCATTATCCTCACCTTTTCATCACTTCATGTATGTTTCTATGCACGTTCGAGGAAAAACATTTGTTTAAAGAGGGGGAGAATGTTGAGATCCGGCTGATCGTTTTGTGTATTTGCGCCCCTTTTCCCCTTTTAATGCTTCCCACATGTGTTATTTTTTCTTTATGACTTACGAGGTTGATTGATTTCATTTTGTAAATGTTTTTTGTTATTTCGAGCCCTTTGGTTCTTGTTTTAGAAGCCTAAGTTAGAAATGTTTTCCAAAGATTGAATTTTGTGAAAACGACCTCGGAAAGGTGTTTTGATGGCTCCAATAGGTTCGTATTGTAATTTTGGACTTGCGAGTATGCCAGAAATTGAATTCGGAGATCCGTATGTTAATTTGTATTGTTTTGCCAAAAGTTGGCAATTTTAGGTTTAGAAGATTTTCCAAGTTTGAATGTAGGTTGAATTTTAGCTATCAGGTTAAAACGTTTGGTATCAGACATGTAATAGGTCTGTTATGCTATTTAGAACTACTCCGCATAATTTGGTTTCATTTGGATTTGAATTGATAAGATTCGGATGCTTGGTTGCAAGTCTAGATGTTAATGAAGTTTTCTTTGAAATTCATGCGTCTTTATGTCCGATTCGTAGTTCTAGAAGTTATTTCTGTGTTTTGATCGCGCGAGCGAGTTCGTATGATGTTTTTAGACTTGTGTGGATATTTGGATTGGAGCCCCGAGGTCTCGGATGAGTTTCAGACATGTTTTGGAATGGTTTTGAACTAAAACAGGATTTCTGGTATGCTGGCGCTCTGATGTCGTAATTGCGAGCACCAGCCTCGAAACTACGAAGTGGGCAGGGGAGGCCAGATGCCGCTAATGCGACTTTTTCCCTTCCTATTTGAGAAGACATCTCAGTTCTGGGTTGGGTCGCATTTGCGACCATTTGGTTGCTTTTGCAAAGAAAGTCAACTTTGCAATTGCGAAGCCTTAGTCGTAATTGTGACATCTGAAGAGGTTGTTAGGGCTCACAATTGAGATCCTTGTTCCGCAATTGCGAGGGTTCACAAATGCGAACTCAAGGTCACATTTGCGATATCTGTAGCTGATTAAAAGGAGTGGGAGTCGGGATTAAGGTCTCATTTTTTATATCTTAGAACACTATAATCGGTAGGAGATGACGAGCGCACAATTGGCGTATAAACTTAGGCTTGCTAGTCGAATATAGTAAAAAAAATATCGTATCCATAGTGATTGGATTTAAACAGTGTTTTAGTAGCTTATAGTCTTATTTCCATTCAAGATGATCAACAATTTAGAGTTGTGTGAATTAAAACTAAAATTAACAAACAGTCTAACTACTCACTAATGTCAATTCCAACAAGATTAAGAAAGAAGGTATCGATAGGAGGAAATAGGGGTTGGTTGGATAGGTGCAAGGTACCTTTTTGGGAATTAATTCTAGTTACTTCACTCTATGGTTCAAGTAAGTTTCTCTAATTCACTCTATTATTAGTTCGAATGTTCAGTAGAAACTCCTCTCTCGATTAAGTCTGAACCTCACAATGTAAACTAAGTTGATCTCGGTGAAGATATGCAAGAATTCGTAGTGGTTAATCTTTAGGAGAACCTCTTTCGACTAAGAATTAGTTCAACTAGCCTCTTTTTATTACTAGTAAGAATCAATAATTCAACCAACAAAATAATGCAAAACATCAAATGTTATGCCTCTTTCGATTACATAAACATGTGAAGATGTATGCAATAATAAAAATACCCAAAACGATTAATACACAAACACTAGAGTTAATATCCACAAATACTTCTCAAAACACCAAGTCCATCAATCCCTAAGAAAGAATTACCCCATGGCTATGGAGAAATTTATCACAATTAAGATTGAGCCAAAGGAAAATATAAAACATCCAAACCCTTGTCTTGAGTGAGGATGAATGGTGAAAGCTTCTCCCTCTTCTCCTTAGCTTCCTTAGGTCTAAATTATGTCCAAAAGTCCTCAAAATACTGTTTTCCATGAATATATACCATGTAGGATCGAGACAAAATAATTACACCTTCTCCTACGCAGAAAAATACACTTTTCCTGGATAGGGCGTGCACGTCTGCACGCTTGGAAGTGTGCCCATGAACTTGACCGTGCACTTTTCACACTGTTCTGCCCCATATGCACTGTCAATGCGCGGCGGTGCACTTGCTGCAAACGTTTCACCATGTTCGGTTAGGAATTTGAGAAAACGTAAAAATATGAAAGTTGTATTCCTTTGAATTTTCTTTCCAACAATATATTCTGGAGCCCAAACGGAGTTCTGATAAAAAAGGTATGTGTATCTTACTAGACGTGCGCAATATACCTGCTCGATTCTTCGTTCGTTCTTAACTATCATCCATTGGTCCCCAAACACGATCCCGACGTAATTCTTTGGGCTTTTACTTAGTTCAGAATCACTCCTAATGCAATGACACATACGTAGGAATAAAACTCACAATTAGTGCAAAACACTAGCGATTAAAGCTCAAACTCAAATGAAGTGCAGTAAATTGGAATGAAATAATCGACAAACACATGAGATTATAGCCTACCATCAGGAGTCAATTTGGGAAGGCGATTTTCGTCTAAAAACATTGGGTAAGTTATTTTAATCAATTTTTAACTATACTTCATGATTATATCTTAGATTTAACATCAAATTTATGAGAATCAAAGAGGAATATTGAGGATTTTTGTCATAATTTTCAAACATGAAGATTTGAGTTTTGAGAGTCGATTCGGACTCGTATTTTAAACAAAACACATATATGGACCCATGGGATTATGGGTAGTCGAAATCTACTTTTAAACAAGGGTTGTGATCGGACGAGCTAGGGGTTGACTTCTGTTAACTTTTTGAGAAATTCGTAAAGATCATTGTTTTATCTATTATAATTGGTTTCCCTTGCATTGTCTGGTGATATTAAGTCATTTTTGGTTAGAGTTGACCCATCTGGAGGCGAATTTTAGAGGAAAAGCTATATTCGAGGGTTGAAATGTCCTAGTTGAGGTAAGTATCTTGCCTAACTTTATGTGGAGGAATTACCTCATAGGATTTGGGTTTTTTATGTTAATTGTACTATGGGGAAGGAGTATACACCAGGTGACGAGTGTCTACACCGGCTATATGTGATATTTTGATTTGTTTAGACTTTTAGACTTCTTACATGCATTTACTTGAATTTGTTATATCATGTTACGTCTTTTATTATTAAGATTACTCTCACATGCTCTAATTGATGTTGTTAGAATTTGTTATACCCTTTATTGTTGTAATATCTCTTATATGCTTAGTTGAAGTTTCTACCTTCCTTATTGTCTTTTTACCCTTTTTTTTTTTTGTTGAAATACTCTTACTTGAAGTTGTTTTTTTTGCGGAATATCATCTTGTGAGTTATTTGTGTTGAAGTTGCGGAAGTCATTATCACATTGAGGTTGAAATTGATAATTATCGAGATATCTTTCCTTGTTGAGTATTTCTCATTCAAATTGTTGTAATTGAGACTCTTGTACACATTGTGATTGACCCATGGGTTATATGTTGTGATAACATCGATATTGTTGATTTTGGTAAGTGTTGTGGCACAAGAGCGCATGTGAGTGAGTTAATTATTGTGTTGTGATATTGATACGTATGCATTGGTATAAGGATAGGGGTTGATACGCATGCGGTGAGATAAGGTGAGAAATTATATGTGTGTTGCTAGTAAGGGAATTATTTGAAGCCACACGGTGTGATATGGATACTAAAACACGTTTAGCTATTTTGGAAAAATGATTTCAAAAAAATAAATATAAGGGTCATGCGGTGATATATGAAAAGATTGTGATTTTAATCGTTAATTGTGAATATGAGGCGTGGTACCTCGATTGTGATTTTTGTTGTACACATCATGTTCAAAGAGGCTTATTGGTTGAACAGTTCTTGTAGTTTTCTTCACTGTCTTGCTTGAAATTGCCCGTGTTAATTACTTGTTATTTCATCATGTATTTACTACTTGTTGCCTTTACTGCTTAAACTTCCCTTGTTAGATCACATTATGGTATTGTTTATCTGTCATTTTCTTCCTCACTTTGCATTATTAAACTATGTTATATTATGTTCAGTTTTTTTATCCTAGTAAGTGTCTTAACCTAGACTTGTCAGTACTATATCGAGGTTAGGCTAGATATTTACTGGGTACCATTGTAGTGTACTCATAATATATTTCTGAACATTTTTATGCAGATCCAGATACATTTGCCGCGCTGGACGCCATTGATTGATTAGCTATTTTTCGGAGACCTCAAGGTTCACCTGCCGGACGTTTGCATGCCTCGAAGTCACCTTCTTCTTTTAGACGTGCTACACTTTATTTCCTGTTCAAAACGGAATTGTATTTCGAGAATTTTTGTGCACTCATTATAGAGATTATGATTTAGTTCCACAAGAATTTGGGAGTTATTTGTTAGTTATACCTTCTGGGTTTTATTATGATAGTTTAATAGTTTAATTTGATGTTTAAGTTATTGTTTATGTTATATTTGAATATAAGTAAGGCTTACCTAGTCGTAAAGGCTAGGTTCCATTACGACATCACGATCTAGACTGATATAATAACTTACATACATGACATACGGGCCTATAAGGCCAACGTAATCATTTGTCAATTCAAAACATAGGCCAACAAGTCCATACAAGTATCCGTATACATGACATGTGTCTACAAATCTATAAGAGTACATAAGTTTGAATAAGGTCGGATAGAGTCCAGCCATACCAAATAATACTCGTCTAAATCATACTAACCAAACGAGCAACTCCGACACAAATGGAGCGCACCAACATCTTCCGCTGAGCTGATAGCCTTCTTGGAGGGCTCTCGACCTGTCTATCGGGACCTGCAGACATGAAACGCTGCGTCCCTAGGAAAAAGGGACGTTAGTACGAATAATGTACCGAGTATGTAAGGCACATAAATAAGTACATAACAGACATGGAAGAAATATAGAGTAAATAACTCAACCTGTAAGTCTGGATAACTCTGTAAATCATGAAATAATTATAGTGTCATGCATATGTGTATGAATGTCATGTCGTGCATAGGTACATGTTTCATAACATCATCAGGCCTTTGAGGGCATCCCATCATATAATCTCGGCCACTGGGGGAAAAATCATCAACGTATACCAGTTGATCAGGTGATAATGTGTATATAACGTCGTATCCTTTTTTCCGTATCCCATATAAATATAATATACATATATACGCATATATAACGCCATCTGGTCATGAGCCAATGTATATGTATAAATGCATAAAATGCATAAGAAATGCGTTAATAAAATTTCTCGGAACGTCATAAAAATCAATATGCCTTTCGGATAAACATTACCAAATACATATTTTTCTTGGACCATGAACAGAAGATAATAATAATTCACATGGGAAATCAAGAATATAGACACCCCTAGTATTTCTATGAATAGAGTAATTTATGAAAACTATATGTTTGTTTGTTTCTTCTGTATAATTTGGATCATGCCAAAAATAAAGAAGGGATAGGCTTAACATACCTGGAGTAGGGAAAACTCCATATAATACTCTTGGAGAAAATTGCACCGTACTCATTTAGAATCACAAAATTTTACGTTGCCATGGTTCTAATAATTTTCGTTGGAATTATTTTGTTGCAAGAATTTCGTTGGAATTTTGCTGGTTTAAGGTTGAACCGTAACGTCTTATGACCAATTCTTGTTTGAAAGTGTCTTCAATAGGATTTTAGGAAGAACTAAATTTGCTAATGTTATAATATTAGGCTTTATGTCTTACACTTACAAGTAAGTGTCTTATAATCCTTAAATGGACACTAAGCCACTTATGACCAAGAGTCATCAGACACATTAGTGGCTTGCTGCCACGTTATTTTGGGGTTATTCTTACCTCATAATTTATTAATTAACTAGGTAATGTTTCGCTATCCAGTAATTAACCAATTACCCGTATAATTAAAATTATCTCAAATTACTTAAAATACTTCTCACTTTCACATACCTTATACACCTTACTATCATGGTCATGTGGTACCTTGTGTGACACTAGCCTATAAATACAGAGTACTTTAGCTCTGGCCGTATTTTATCCCAACATGCAAACTTGGACAAAAATTCATTTTCTTTGACTTGCTCCCCCTCTCACCTTCACGAATTTACTCATTACTTGTTTGAAATAGCATAATCCTTATAATCTCTAAATAATCTTTTCCTTGGAGTAATTTCAATTACCTTAAGACAAATTCAACGTACAATACTACAGGGTGCAACGTCGTCGTAATTTAATATTGCAAAGCGTACCATCATTGTAATGTAATACTGCGGGACATAATATCGACGTAATATTGCACGGCGTAATAGGAGCCACGCCCACCCTCTCTTGAATTTATTCATTCCTAATCTTATCCAGCCTAGTGTGCCCACACATCCATCTCAACATCCTCATTTCTGCTACTTTCATCTTCTGGATATGTGAATTATTGACTGGCCAACACTCAGTCCCATACACTATGGCCGGTCTAACCACTGCTCTATAGAACATCCCCATCGATCTCCCCATATCCCTAATTTACCCTAAGTACTTAAAACTTTCTCTCTTGAGGATGACAAGTGAGTCAAGCCTAACTTTCATATCCGCGTCCCACGTCACGTCGCTGAACTTACATTCCACATATTCAGTCTTAGTCCTGCTCAATTTGAAACCTTTAGACTCCGGGCCTGCCTCCATACCTTCAGTCACCCATTAATGTCGTCTCGCATCTCATCAATCAGAACTATATTATTAGCGAACAACATGCACCATGGCACCTCTCCTTGGATATGGTGTGTCAGTGCGTCCATCACCAGGGAAAATAAGAATGGGTTGAGCACAGATCCTTGGTGTAACCCCATAACCACCTGAACAGGCTCCAGGTCACCTCCCACATTACTAACTCGAGTCATAGATCCATCATACATATCCTTTATCGTCATAATGTAAGCCACCAGCACACCTTTAACCTCCAGACACCTCCGAAGGACGTCCTTGGGGACCGTGTCATACGCCTCATCTAGGTCAATAAACACCATATGCAAATTCATCTTCCTATCCCTGTATTGTTCCACCAACCTCCTGATAAGGTGTATAGCTTCCGTAGTATAACGACCTGGCATGAACCCGAACCGATTTTCCTATATAGACACCGCCCTCCTTATCCTCCCATCCACCACCCTCTCCCAAACATACATGGTATGACTTAGTAACTTGATACCCTTATAGTTTTTACAATTCTAGATATAACATTTGTTCTTGTACACCGGAACTATTGTACTCCACCGCCACTAATCTAGATCCTCTTCGTCCTGAAGATAACATTAAACAACCTAGTCGGCCACTTCAAGCCTACTCTACCCGCATATCACCAAAACTCTACTGAAATCTCGTCTGGTCTGGTCGCTTTGCCCTGACTCATCTTACCCATCGCTTCCACGACCTCCTTAATGCGCCTACAATACCTAAAGTCGCGGTGACTCTCGGAGTTCCCCAATTTCCCTAACACGATAATTCTCCCCCCCCCCCACCCCCCACCTCCATTCAGAAGTTTATAAAAGTACGACTACCATCTTTGCCTAATCTGGGCCTCTTCCATCAATACTCGACCGTCCTCGTCTTTGATGCACCTCACTTGATCCAGGTCGCGAGCCATCTTCTCTCTCGCTTTGGCCAACCGAAATAACTTCTTGTCCCCACCTTTTCCCCCAAGTTCCTCATACATCCGACCAAATGCAGCAGTCTTAGCCTTTGTGACCGCTTATTTCGCCTCCTTCCTAGTCTCTTTATATCTTCCTCTATTGGCTCTCCTCTGATCCTCGTTGGTGCTCTCTACTAACTTAATGTAAGCCGCTTTCTGGACTTCCACTTTACCTTGGACTACGTCATTCCACCACCAGTCTCCTCAGTGCTCGCCAGAGTAATCTTTCGAAACTCCCAACACTCTCTTACTGCCTTACTTATACAGTCCACCGTCGCCGTCCACATAGCGCTAGCATCCCCACCACTCTTCCAGGAACCAATAGTCGTTAGCCGCCCCTCCAACTCCCACGCATTATCCTTACAAAAAGATACCAATGTCCATCGCCAGGAGCCTATGTTGAGTTGCGAGGTTCCCCTCGGGATCACCTTGCAATTCTCGCACAACCCTCTATCACACCTCCTGAGGAGGAGATAGTCAATCTGAGTCTTAGCCACCATACTCCGGAAAGTAACCAAATGTTCCTCCCTCTTCGAAAACATAGAGTTTACTATCACAAACTCAAAAGCTCTAAAAAAATCCAACAGTGAAGTACCACCCCCGTTCCTATCACCAAAGTCGAAGACACAGTGCACCTCACCACAACAACCAACATACGACCCAATATGACCATTGAAATTCCTTCCTATGAATAGATTCTCCGTAGGCGGAATACCCCGCACCACCTCATCCAACGCCTCCTAAAAGCGCCTTTTAACCACCTCGTCCAAGCCCGTTTGCGACGCGTATGTGCTAATGACAATAGAGTTATGACCATAATTAATATTTAATCAAAGAACAGATCTCATCTGTATAACTGGCTACTTGACGGACGTACCAAATTAAGTCTCATTGTTTATAAATTGGTCCTCTTCCACCCACTAGGGTTACCACCACCGCCACATTTTTCTATACAATTCCGCAACAGACGGTTGTGGTAATAAGGTTAGGGAAGGGGTAGAAACTAATTTCAATTAACGAGTCCAATACGCAATGATGTCTTCCACTTCAGGTATATACTTTGTATCATATCTCTATAAGATTATCACACTCAAAGATCATGTTGTGTGCTATAATTTATGTTTACATGTGGTGTCGGAGCGTGGATTGTTGAATTGATAATTTTCGTAGCGTGTTATTCTAGTCTTTCACAATGAATCATGATAATTATTTAAAAATGAAGAAGAATAGGGTGAATATGATTTAGTAACAGACACTAAATTTACTCCTTGTCTTAAGCTTCTGGCGGCATGATTATATTTTCTTTAGGGTTTTCTCTGGCGTCTAAAATTTACAAGCCATCCAGAAAGTGGTACTACCCAATTAGTGATGACTGGTTAATTTAAAAAAAGGAAGTAATTAATCAAATGTTTGTACTGGGAATATAAACATGTGGCAATAATAAGTTACTTCACAGTTTCACCAGTTAAGTAACGAGATTTTGAAGTAGTACCGTTTGATGTTTGTTTTTTATTTTGTATCCATTTACAGGTCGACACATATAATTATTTTATTTAAGTGTCTATTAGAATGCCTTATAGATATTCTGTCCCAACGTTCTAAGTCGAGGAAATGATCAAAACCCTCCCTAATGTATGGACGTTGGATCCATTTGGTCCCTGATGTATAACACCTACTAAAAATGGTCCTTGATGTACACCAAAAGCTAATCGGATTGGTCTTTAGCCCTAAAAAGCGATGGTACCCCACTAAAAATCCGTCAAAATTAATGGAACGCACGTGAGATATGAATGTACGAACAAAAGCCTCTGCTTTCTTCCATCATCCCTGTTACACCCCATATTTTCCTACATGAGAGTACATCGTAAATCAATCGATGTAAGCTGAGAAATGAGATCATCTTTGAAAGTGCATAAAGTATGTCAATCATATTACCTTGAAGGTTATAAATATTTATGATCATGGATAACAAGTACCAAGAGGGTTTGAAGGCATAGAAGCTAAACGAATTGAAGAAAATACGTTTCGTCGAAAGTCGACAATTTGGGAATGTTATAACATGTACATTTGGGGTAAGACTCGGGTTATTAACATTATAAGGAGGTTTTGTTATAAGTTATTTTAGTCGTTTGATAGCTGTGTGTTATGTTTGAAGTCAAGCGAGTTGTGGAACAAAATATGGCAAAGGACATCACAAGTTGTATTGGTAAATGTGCTGAATATTAGGTTAAATGTAGTTGAATTATTTTCCCAATATACTTAGAATTACTGGATGATACACCTACAAAATTAAATATATACGAGTCTAGTTACTAACGCATTAAACCGTTTGTCGATATGACATCAGATTTAAGAGATATTTACATTTTTAAGAGACTGCGCAGACTGCATAGGTGACAAGTAGGTGTGTCACCTACTTGCTTAAATGAAAGGACGTACTATGTCCAAAAAAGGGGGCTAGTTTGGTTCAGTCAAAGAGACCTTTTGAGATCTGATTTCCTTCATATAATACACTCATTATAGAGCAAAAAGAATATCAGAGATACGCCCCTACAAACTTCTCCCAAATATTCCACACAAAATACTAAATGATTTTTTCTTCTTTTCAAGTTCTAGTTGGAGGAAAACCTAAAGGTTGAAGAACCAAGATATGAGCTAAGATATTCCCCAAATAAGGTAATTATACTACCCTCTTTCTTCCAGTTTTTTGCTATTAAAGTAGATAAATTCATTCAATAATTGTAAGAACTCACGGGGCGGTGATCGGAAGCCGTGAGTTCGAGTTATCCAATTTGTAACATATTGTTTTGTCTGTTGTTTAGTGTTGTTGTTGGAATTTCTGTTTTGCTTTTGTTTTATGGAGTTTTGGAGGATATAGGGTGTGGATAAACACCACATAATAGCGGAATGGTGGTCTTGTCATTCGTCGTTACACTTTTAGGTTGTTTGACACAACTTTGGTTGTCGTTTTGTGCATGAAGTGATTGGGGTGTGTGGACTGTTTTGCGGTATTTTGTGATGGAGATAAGTTTGGAAAATGATGTATACATGTTGTTATTGTTGTGTTCTTGTTGTTGTTGGTGCTATGTCGAATTGAGAGGAAGTAAAGATTATAGGGGAAATGTTGCCCGTTTTATTAATAAATAAGCTTGTCATTTGATCTTCGGTACTTGTAGCTTCCATAACTTAATGATAGTATTATTATCATTGTTGTAGATTAAGCTACAACGAGATGACTTCAACATGGTTATTGGACAGATTGTGATAAGGTATATTAAGGCTAAACCCTTCCTTTATTTTGTCATGATCTTGTAACTACACGTGCTTGATAACGAGACATAAAGAGAAGTTCATGCGCCTAAATTTATGTACATTATCCAAGTCTCATAAGTTATAGTATTCTCCCTTATCGGGACTTTATATTTAATTAAGTATTTTCTTCTTCTAGTCAGGAGAGTAGAGTGTGTGTGTGTGTGTGTGTGTGTGTGTGTGTGTGTGTATACACCATTATAGTGTTTTCAGCTATAATCGGTGTCCATGCCCCTATTGGGCAGTACTACAATATTTTCACCACCCTCGAGCAATAATCGATGGGCAGTCCCCTATTAGGAAACCTCCAATCAGATAGTAAGTTATATAACAACTGGTCGAGCGCCTATGAGCAAGCTCATAATGGACGGGATATAGAGCATAGTATGGTCGAACGCCTATGAGTGAGCCTACTATGGCATAGTAGTTACACGTATCGAGCCTTATTTGACCTAACATCTATTTTACTTACTACATTGAGAGAGTTGAGTCAGTATCAGTAGGTAAGTATATCTTCAGATTATCATTCACTCCCAGTTACTTTCAGTTATTATATTATCAGTTCAGTTCATGCTTCAATTATTATGTTGCCTTACATACCCTATACATTATTTCGTACTAACATCCCTTTTGCTGGGGACACTGCATTTCATATATGCAGGTCCTGATAGACAGTTGGATAACGTTAGCTTGGTTGGTAAGCTCCACTTCCTTGAAGTTACCAGGTCTAGACCTTGGAGTCCATTTTATATATATACAGGTGAATCGAGGCCCTGTCCCGACAAGGATATAGTTTAGTTATCTCTAGAGGCTTGTAGACAAGTCTTGTGTATTTTTTATGTTAGTATTGTGGCCTTGCCAGCCCTGCATACATGTTCAGTTTGGTATTGCTGGCTGTAGACATTTATGGTGGCCTCGTCGGCCTACACAGTTATGTATATGAGCTTTTGGGTATGTTACTCTTCTTTCATATCCAAATTGTGCTATAGAGTTGAGGCATAAGAGTTTGTGTTGGGATTTATGTTTGCTAATGATATAAAGATGTTTGATATTAGGAAGATTATAGCTAGCCAGAGGGATAATACAACAACAAGTAAGGGAACTAATAGAGAGAGAGAGTTTTTGACGATGTGGCGCTATTTGAGACCCAATCAGATCGTGCATAGCAGATGTGCAAATTTGCTGCTTAAGACCCTAAGATTGCAATATTTAAAACACCCCGCGAATAGCAGGCTATTGGTGGATCTAAATGTAAAAGTAGAAGTTCTAACAGGCAATAAAAGCAAGGCGAAGAAGGGCACGAGGTACGCAATTAGTGACGATTACTTGTATTTACAATTACAATTCAGGAAGAGAAATATAAGCATGATGAGTTACCTCTGACAGTAACATAAGTATGCGCAATTGGCCACACCCATATTATTATGCACTATGGGGGCTAATAGATATAGTTTAAGAGAATGCTGGGATATCAAGATCCAGTTGGGGAAAATTGTGGATTGACTGTTAACAATAGCTGACATTTCTGAATGATATTGCGAATGTGATTAGTTTTCATTGTGAGACAGCTAGATGGTGCACTCTAGAATAATACAGTCATATGAAATACTAGAATGTTTAGAAAATTCAAAAGATAGGTACTGAAATCCTAAAAGAGATAAATATTTATCTTAGCATGTCTCCCGTCCACAGTAATGAGAGAATGTTAGGCGGCCCGGAGAGCCGGTGAATGGAACAAGGGTAGCTAAAAGCGAAAAAATATTTTGTTGAAGTTTTCATAATAGAATGATAGACAAAAATATTATTAGGAGAATAAAAAGAGAGTGAATGAATCATTATGAACAAGATGTGTAAATGGGTGACAAAGGTAAATAAAAGTATGATAGGGTCATAGTCTAGTGTAGTGAAAGACAAGAGGAGACATGCCTTGAATAAAGAGTATAAGACATAAAGTCATATCCTCATTTTGAGAAATGAGTTGGTGACTCCAACCTGATTACTAGATGGCTAAGTTAGACCCCTGGAATAATAAAAATTAGTATGGACCAGTAAAAAAGATAAAATTTAGGAGTGGAGGATTTGATATTACTCGACATCATGTGCTTGCAAAAATAGAATGGACAACAGAAGAATAAAATTTAAAGGTCATTTAGGAAGAATCTTCCCTAAAGCAAGAACTGTGAGCAAAGTTAATATTAAGGGGATAAGTGTGTTATTTACAATAGGTGTCATCCTCGTGCGTAAGAAATTCAATTATCCCTAGTATAGAAGGGTTACCGCAAGTCGATTATGTGTCATTGAAGATGTGAAGGGACGCGGGATATAAACAACAACAACAACAATATACCCAATATTATCTCACACTGTGGGGTTTGGGGATGGTAGTGTATACGCAGACCTTACCCCTACCTAGTGAGGATAGATAGATTATTTCCAATGGACCATCGGCTCAGAGAAGCATAAACACCATATTAATGAAAATATGAAAAAGAAGGGACAATACCAAAAATCCATATAAAAGCATAATAAAAATAACAAGATAGTAAGGTGATCAACAATGAAAGAAAACAACAGTTAGTCATTGTAAGGCCCCACAAAATTTTACCTAAAACCTGGGGTTTTGTGGTGCTGAGTTAGGGGTATGTGTTAATGATAGTAGAGGTATAGTTTTTTTTGGGTTGGACAGTACGCTGGGGAGTTGAATGAAAATACTTGGCATAAAAAGGCATTTATGCGGCCTACTATGTGGCCGCATAATGGCCGTATAATGGAGTAGTCAATTGGGCAACTTTTGGATATCATTTTGCAGCTAATTATGCGACTGCAGAATAGGTCTGCAGACCGCATAATGGGCGCAGAGCGGGGTAGACCTACCTAGTTCCGGAGGGCCATTTCGCGGCCCATTTCGCAAGCCGCAGACGAATTATACTGTCGCATATGTGACCGCAGATCCCGTTTATGAGCTTCATTTTAGGGTTTTTATAACCCGTCCCCCTTCTCATAAAATTTTATTAGGGGTCATTTTAGAAAGATAAAACTTACATTTTAGGGAGAGAGGAAGGTGGTCTAGAGTGAGTAGAGGAATTCTTAGCCATTGTCATCAATATTTGCCCAATCCTTGAAGATTTCTCTAGAGTAACTCACAAGATCTTCAACCAAAAAGTAAGGTTCTACAACCTTGCCTTTAATTGTTAAATTAAACTCGAAATGGGTACTTAGTAAGATAACTCTTGGGAATAGGAGTTGTTTACTTTGCATGCGTTTGTTATCATGAGGTGTGGGAAGATTGTTGTGCTAAAAATGGTAAAGAATTGGTTGTGGGATGATGGAATCATCCATAAAAGGACCTTGAAACCTAGTGTTTGATAAAATGCTCAAATGAGCTAGAACTATGATCACCTTCCTAATTTTTGTTTAATTTTCCATACTTCTAAAATAGATCGAAGTTGCTTGGAGTTACGGAATATTTAGAGTTTAAGTAAGCTGAAGTGAGGTATGTTGGCCAAACTCTTCTCTTAGAATTGAACTCCACAATATCCATGTAACTCTCGAGTTGCTCATTGTGAATCGATTAACTCGGATAAGCTGGTGTCAAAGACATTCATTGATCAATATGTAATTCAAATGCTTTTGTTATGTTGTACTACTATTTGAGATTGTGTTCAAACTATAGATTGCATATCTGAATGCCTTGACATCAAGTTGTGTTTCACATGAATGCTAATGAAAATTGGGCAAGAAATCTTAAATTTCTCGAATAGAAATGCCTTGTTGTTTGAAAGTCCATGATGATGGTTGAAAGTAAAAAGGTGCACATGAAATACGAAATACGAAATACGAAACACGTAATGCGAAATGTGAAATATGAAACACGACCAGCGTGCCAAGTGAAATAATACCATTGTGACCATTAGTGCCAATAAAATGAAAAGAAGTGCAAGAAATATCAAACGGGGTGATGTATAGAAAAGGGGTGATGTCTCACACGAGACGACCTAGCCAATCGGGTCGTGATCAGACGCCATGCCGCACACAGAGTGGTGTCTGTGTTAGAAATTGTAATTGAAATTGTTATTTGGTTGATGTCTCGCATGAGACGGCATAGCCAATCGAGTCGTGATCGGACAACGTGCCGCACACATGATGGTGACTGTGTTGGAAATCGTAATCGAAATCGTGAACAGTGGTATATCAGTTTTAAAGATTCCCTGACATAAAATTCGGGGAATTTAATCGAAAACTTATCTTATCTCTAATTTAATATTTGGTAATTGTTTGAGGCTTTAACTAATATAATGGATGTCCTTACATGCATTATTGCTCGCTCATTTGAGAGAGTGTTTAGTCATATATACTAGTATTATTCGACAGTACTAACGTCAAATAATAGCGGTACACTCTATTCTTAGATGACTTGGTGAGCCCCACCTCACTCGGGGTCATGTATAATATGTTCATTATATCATCATGTTTTGAGGTATAGTCGGAGCCTTGTTGCCACCGCTATCATTGTACTCTTTGTATTTATTACAGGATCTGTAGACATAGTGAGGGTGTATATGGGTGCTTCGAAAGTGGAACAAGTTATGTTGTGTTTTGATCACTTGTTCCACTTCAAACCATGAGAATGTGCACATTTAAAGATTTATTAAGTGAAGCAACTAATGCTAATGAATTTGGTATTATCTACATGATCTCCTTGCTAGTAAATTAACAAAGATATTTTCTCTTTAAATCATGAGCGAGTTTGGGTAGAAAGTATTCAATAGGCTTGCTTGGCCGGGCTCACTCAGTTGAGCTGCGGTCGCTCACCCCGAGTTTGGGGTGTGAAAGTCATAAAAGTCTACTACCAACAAAAAGTGAGACTGCATGCCAATACTACTATTATGGAAACCCTAGACTACCTACTCAAATACGCTAATCCTCGATCTCCATACCTTCCTATCAAGAGTCATGTCCTCGGCTAGCTGAAGCTGCATCATGTCTTTCGTAATAACCTTTCCCCGCCTCTTCTTTTGACCATCTACCTCTCTGTAGGACCTCCAATGTCAACCTTTCACACCTTCTCACCGGAGCGTGTGTGCTCCTCCTCATGACATAGGAAACCCACCTAAGTCGCTCTTTTTGTATCTTGTACTCAACAAGGGACACACCCACCTTGTCACGAATAACCTCATTTATGATCCTATCTAACCTAGTGTGTTTGCACATCCATCTCAACATTCTCATCTCTGCTACCTTGATCTTTTGGACATGAGCAATCTTACCTAGCCAACACTCAGCCCCATACAACATTGTTGGTTTGACCACCATTCCGCAGAACATACCTTCAAGTTTCAGCGGCATCTTCTTGTCACACAAAACACCAGAAGCGAGTCTTCATTTCACACCCCCCATCTCCCCCCCCCCCCCCTCCCCCCCGCAATACGATGTCTGACATCTTCATTAGTTTTTCCATCCCCCTGAATAATAGACCCAAGGTACTTAAAACTTCCTCTCCTAGGGATGACCTGCGAGTCAAACCTCACCTCTCCTTCATCCTTGAGTCTCGCCATTTAACTTACACACCATGTTTTATGTCTTGCTCTAGCTCCACTTGAAATATTTAGACTCCGGGGTCTGCCTCTATACCTCTAATTGCACGTTCACACCATCTCGCATCTCGTCAGTTAATACAATATCATCTGCAAATAGCATGTACCATGGCACCTCCCCTTGGATGTGGTACGTCAGTACGTCCATCGCTAAAGAAAACAAAAATGGGCTGAGTGTCACGCCCAAAACCTGGGGAAGCATGGTTGGCACCTGATTACAAGAATGGACAACGTAGACATCCTTAACTGCTACGAGTAAAATCACTTATGGGATAGCATTACGTTTACGTATCGTTACTTGGATCATGCCAAAAAAAAAGGAGGGAAAGCCTTAACATACCTAAGTCGATTCTCTTGACAATCCCTCTAACACACGTCTTTGCGAAAGTGCGTAACGGCGGATCGAAGTAGGGAAAACTTCGTATGATATTCTTGAGAAAGATTATACTGGCTCTCTTAGAATTGCATCTCACGCTGCCATTACATAATATAATCTTCGTATGAATTTGATGAAGTTTTCCTTCATTATCTTGTACAGATACAAGTATGTCTCTTAAGTGATTTTGGAAGGTTTTTTATCTTAGTGGGTGTGGGCCCCACTTATTTGACGACTAAGCCACCAAAACTCCCTAAATGTGCCATCTTGCTCTATGACTTAAGAGTCATTTAATGGGATTCCCTTGGCTTCCACGTTGGGAGCCTTTTAGTCTTCTAAAATTTTCTTAATTAGCTTAATTCCTTAGTTAATCTACCACGAAAAAATTCATAATTATCCAACTATCACATGATTAAGAATTATCTCAAATTACTTAAAATACTAGTCACTTTTAATACACTTTATATATCTTACCATCATGGTCATGTGGTATCTTGTATGGCACTAGTCCATAAATATAGCTTGGACCGTCCTTTATCCCAAATTGTCAAACTTCGGCGATACTCAATTTCTTCGATTCATTTATCCTCTGATCCTTATAACACATACATATCACTTGTTTGACATATAAATACTTACAACATCGAAAATAGTCTTGTCCTCATCATATAGTACTACTATTAAAATATTAATAAATCATGGTACAATATAAAATTAATGCATACAATATTATTTTATTAAAATATCCATATAAAAATACATATATTTTTTCAACTTATAATTTCCTAATCTCATATAAAGAGTACAAATTTTTGTACGCTTAATTCTTAAAATGGTAAAAAGATAACCTTCTTTTCTTGTGAAAAAATAATTTCTATCTTTACATTAAAGAAAAATCTCATAAACTTTCTCATGTTATGTGTATATGTTAAAGCATGTTCGAAAGTAGTAATATTAATAACTATATAAAATCATATTTTTCGAACTTGTTTTTACAAAAATGTTCCACTCAAAATACCATATCAAATGTATATAACGGTATCAAGGTTGTTAAACTTACGGGGCCTTACAATAACATAGTCACAGATCCTCTAAAATCTCATGAATGGTCTTAATCCCTTCAAGCTCATATGTATTACTATGACTCATCCTAATATTGAAGTACGCGATTTAACATCCTTCCCCCCTTTAAAATATTCATCCTCGAATGTTAACTTGCAGAGATCTACAGGGTCTCCTATGTTAACTAAACTAAAACCCAAACTATATCTGAAGTCTCGACTATTCACAACCTTTTGTACTTGAGTATCTCGTATCTTCTTCACCTTTACCTTACTTACTTTTCAATCTTGCATTGTATTTTCTCTTTCTTTCATAACCTCCCTTCCACATAGGTGGAAGTTATGCCTTAAAGCTCTATCGTGACACCTGCACCTCTGGTGCATACAAAATCTGGCAAAAGCTTCATACAATCTTCTTACGACTCAGCTCTATGGCACGATCTGGAAACAAAAGAAGGGTAACATTTCCTAAATGCCCTACATCCTCTCAGTTATAAATGTGGCGCGCAACACACCCATAAGTCAGAGCCTACTAGGCACTGCTTTTTAGACTCCCTAGGACACGACCCGCTTTGATACCACTTTGTCACGCCCAAACCTGGGGAGGCGTGGCTAGCACTCGGTGTCATACTTTCCCAAGCGAACCACTATGTAACTCTTTTTTTAATAACTATCATGGGCCAACATGGCCACAACTCATAATATATCACTATAAGTGAAAAACATTTGTATCAATGAACCATCTTTCTTAAAACATGAATACATATGGGTCGTCAAGGCCTCTGACATACCTTACAAAATGAACCTCTGTCTACAAAGCCTCTAAGATTATTCGACATCAAATGGGAAAGGGACCCTGCCTAACAATAAGTCTGTAGAAAAATACTGTCGTGATGACTTAAAGACTCGGATGCATTCTAAATGAAGTGGAGTCTTACTGATCCTTCACTGAATGATAACCTCATCTATTATAAGGGCTCATCAAACTGACTACTTATACCTGCAGGCATGAATGTATCGCCCATAACAAAAGTACATCAGTAGGAATAATGTATAGAGTATGTAAGGCAGAACTAAAAAAAGCAATAAGTCAACATTAATTAACAGATATAAGAATCAACTCGAGTCACTGTATACACATACTTATTATACTTATATATATATAATGCTTCCCTTGGAGACTATTATCGATAATGAATGACTGCCCAACTGATTAGTGGTAACTTCCTGATCGGCCATAGCACGGTGGTAAATGCATGATTGTCCGACCGACCATAGCTCGGTGGTAAATGTGTAATTCCCCAACCGGCCGTAGCTCGGTGGTAAATGCATGACTTCCCCACCTGCCGTAGCTCGATGGTAAATGTGTAACTGCCCTACCGGCCGTAACTCGGTGGTAAATGCATGATGCATATAATACCATTATGAAAATTAATACCTTTATTGAATTCCTTAATAGAGAGTTATAAACATGTATAGGCTTGCTTTGAATATCATGTTACAAGAATGAACAATGTAGACATCCATAACTGCTAAGAGTGAACCACTTATGGGATAAAGTTACGTTTATGTATCGTTATTTGGATCATGCTAGAAGAAAATGAGGGATAGCCTTAGCATACCTGAGGCGATTCTCTTGACAATCCCTCTAACACACTTCTTCACGAAAAACACGTAACGGCGGATATAAGTAGGGAAAAATCCGTATAATATTCTTGAGAAAGATTGTACTTTGCTCTCTTAGAATTGCATCTCACGCTGCTATTGCATAATATCATCTTCGTATGAATTTGATGATGTTTCCCTTCATTATCTTTTAGAGATACACGTATATCTCTTAAGTGATTTTGAAAGGTTTCTAATCTTAGTGGGTGTGGGCCCCACTTATTTGATGACTAAGCCACCAAAACTCTCTAAATGTGCCATTTTGCTCTATGACTTAAGAGTAATTTATTGGGCATTCCTTGGCTGCCACGTTGGGAGCCTTTTAGGCTTATCCAATTTTCTTAATTAATTTAATTACTTAGTTAATCTTCCACTAAAAATTCATAATAGCCAACTACCGCATAATTAAGAATTATCTCAAATAACTTAACATAGTACTCACTTTTGATATACTTTATACATCTTACTATCAGGGTCATGTGGTACCTTATATAACACTAGTCCATAAATACCGGGTATTATAGCTTGGATCGTATTTTATACCAAATTGTCAAAACTTCGGCGATACTCAATTTCTTTGATTCGTTACCCTCTGGCCCTTATAACACTTACTTATGACTTGTTTGACATATCATTAATACTTGTAACCAGGAAAATAGTCTTGTCCTTATCCTAAAGTACTACCATTAAAGTATTAATATATTAATAAATCATTGTACCATATAAAGTTAATGCATACAATTATTTCATCAAAACATCAATGTAAAAATACATATATTTTCTCAACTTCTAATTTCCCTAATTTCATATAAAGAGTACAATTTTTTTTACGCTTAATTCTTAAAATGGTAAAAAGATAACCTTCGTTTCGTGTGAAAAAAATAATTTCTTTCTTTACAATAAAGAAAATATCATGAAATTTCTCATAATATGTGTATAAGTTAAAGCATGTTCAAAAGTAGTAACATTAATAACTATATAAAATCATAATTTTCAAACATTTTATTTACATAAAATTTCCTCTAAAAATACCATATCAAATGTATATAACGGTATCAAGGTTGTTAAACTTACGGTGTCTTACAATAACATAGTCACAAATCCTATATAATCTCACGAATGGTCTTAATCCTTTCAAGCTCATACGGATACTGTGACTCATCCTAATATTGCAGTACGATATGTAACACTAAGTCCCTACCAACCATCCTCACTCGGGTCTTTGCTCCATCATATATGTCATTAATCAACCTAACGTAGGCAACAAGTACACCTATAGCCTCCAAACATCTCCACAAAACCTCCCTTGGAACATTATCGTATGCCTTTTCTAAGTCAATGAACACCATATGCACATCCTTCTTTCTCTCCCTATACTGCTCCATCAATCTGTTAAGCTAGTTGTTAGAGATTTTACGCGGGATATAAAGAGGTAAAATATTTGCATCGAAGACTTCATAACATTAAATGCTAGTACTCCCCTAAAGGGGGGAAGAACGTGCGATATGGTAATAACTCACAGTTAAGTGGTTCGGGTAACTATGGAATGGTAAAGGAAGAATGCGGTAAAATTCAAATCTTACGAATATGTTGAGACTCCAGAACACTATGCAAGCACGATGCCAGGGAGAGGCAGTAAGGGATCCCGACCAGGATGTTATTGTTAAATAAGCGTGAATGGACACTTGATAAATAAAGAGCCAGTGCAAGGGGTAAGTTAAGACAAAATACATAACCCAAGAGAGATTACACAAATATGGATATGAGAATGGACCAACGAGTTGTTAGTAGTAGCTTCAGGAAGAACCTAGTTATGGCTAGAAAAGAGGATATTGAAAAATCAGCAGATCGTGCCAGGTAAACATTATGAACCCCAACATAGTGAATTCAGTCTCGAAAATATCACATTGTAATCCTTGAGAAGTATTTAGATAGGAGTTTGGGTATTTAAATGTACTGTATACGTGTTACAAAAATAAAAGAGAGTTCCACTAGGGAGACAATCAAAATTTCATTTCAGAAGCAGCCCGACGAGCATAAGGGCGTGGAGGTAAGTAACTAAGGATAATTATAGACGAGTAATAACATCAAAAATTCCGTCAGGTGTACGAGGTAATAAGCTCGCAGCTTTACAAAAGTCAGAGGGCCTCCCTTAAGTGCTACAACGAAAGACTAGCTGAGGAAATAAGGAAGAAGGCTTCTACCTAAGCATAGTGTCCTGAAGAAGAAATGATCTTGGAACAATAGTCTCACTAAAATATTGTATGCACTCCATAATAAAGTGTCACCTATCGTGATCAATCAATGGGAAATAAAATCGGAAGTAACATTCGAGATCATATGAGTTGAAACAAGTTCAAACACATGTGAGCACTAAAATAAGCCAAGTATTCATTCAACAAGCTGCAGAACGACCAGGAAAAGTAATTGCTTACTTTTAAAGAAAGTTGAGAAGGCACGAGTGGAACTATTTGATCAATGACCTAAAGTTAGTTACGTTATGAACGCACTTAAGATTTCGGAGTGTTATCCATGCAACATTTATATTGAAATTCTTACAGCTATAGAAGAGTCATGTATAAGTTAAAAGACAGAATTGAGTACACATCACAGACAAAGGCTTGAATTGTGGATGTTCCATAGCGTCCACGAAAGGCTAGAGTAAGAAAAATAATTCCCTGAGTTGCAGATCGTAAGATAGCTTGAGCCTACTTAATGGCTGAGAGATTAGAGGAAACTAAAGAGTTACATCAGCTAAATGAATCAGGAGACTGATTATTAGACCAAGATAATTATAGAAATTATGATTCGAAACATTGCACAATAACTCTTAATATCATAGGTACAAGAGTGATTGTACAATGGCCATATTGTATAATGGTTCTATAATAAATCCAGTTAAAAGAACACCAAGCTTATAAGAAGTTAGTTTGAAGCTTTCTCTGTATTGTGTATGCATCAGAGGCACAAATATTATTGTAGAGCTTTAATGTGTGGACGTGAATTCCACCTATATGGAAGGGATGTTATGAAAGTGATAGAAGATACAATGCAAGATTTAAAAGGTAGGGAAGGTATAGGTAAATAATGTACAAAATACTCATGTGAAGAAGGTTTTGAATAGTCCAGAATTCAGATAGAGGTCTACAAGCATCGTGATTCAGTATCAAGAAATGATAGTGGTGTAGTTAGTGGCATATCTTCCAGCTTATGGGTTTCAGGTACCGAGAGGTATAGTTAAAAGAGTAAAGAAGAGTTAGAGATGACATGATGCCTCGCTTGAGGTTATGTAATAACATAAGAAAATATATGGTGCTAGCAAGTTAAAGAAAGGTTGAGAGTAGTATAGATAAATATGTGTAGGTCACAAACTAATGTAAGGTAGAGTAACAAGGATTTAGGTGGACGGGAGTAAGTATAAGAAAAGTTGAGTAAGAAGGTGAAAAAAATAGGTAAGGCCCTAGGATTAAGCCCATCAAAACAAGAGAGCGGATGGTTTCCGTAAGTTATAGAAACCTCTGTATAACCTGAATAAACTCGGAGGAGGTTAAGAATAAGAGCATTTAGAAGAGATGGAATGCTACCCTAACATTATAATAAGGGTTCAATTGTGATAGATAAAAGGATGACATATGGGACTTTGATTGAGTAATGATTTAAAGAAAATGTATTTCATGAATTGCACGAGATTAGAATACCCCTCCCCCCTCCCCCTCCATAAGATGAATCATATTGGAATGTCATAAAATATGGTTATAGAAGTATAGTATCGTCACTAGGTGGATCAGTAAAATAACTTCAGATGTTCCCCGATGAGATGTGAACCCTAGTGAAAATGTGCTACGTAAGAGGTTTCAGGGATAACACATACCAAGAGGGATGGAAGGCTTAGAAGAATAACGAGTTGAAGAAAATAAGGTTCGTCGAAACTCGACAAGTTAGGAATGTTATAACATATACTTTTGTGGTGAGACTAGCGTTCTTAACATTATAAGGAGGTTATGTTATAAGTTATTTTAGCTATATTATAGTCGTGCGTTATGTTTGAAGTCAAGCAAGTTGTGGAACAAAAGTTGGCAAAGGTCATCACAAGTTATAATCATAAATGTGCTGAAAATCAAGTCAAATTTAGCTGTACTTTTCTCGTAATATACTTGCATACACCTACCAAACTAAAGATCTAAGAGTCTAGTGTCACGACCAAAAACCTATGGGCTGTGATGGCGCCGGACACCACCGTCAGGCAAGCCAACCCCTTAATCAGTTGAAATACCATCCTTTTTAACGATTTCGAAATCGTTGCCTTTATTGCTTTTCATAATCAAATAAATAAACTTTTGTAAATTAAACACGGCAAGAAATCTATTTAATTCAATAAAACAAGAATCACACATCCCCAGAGCCCGGTGACACAAGGATATGAGCAGTTTCTAAGAATTTATACGATTATACAACTCTTGTTCGAGAAATAAATGGGACAAAAGCAATAGAGATACACTGTAAAGATATAGAAAGAAGGAGACTTTGTCAACCGCGGAACGCCTCCAGATGAATGCAGCCCGAGAAAGTCTCCAAATCAATCGCTGAATTATGAAGATACATGTGCAACAAAATGCACAGAAAGTGTAGTATGAGTACATATACATATATGTACCCAATGAGTATCCCGTCTAATCACGAAGAAGTAGTGACGAGAGGTCGACTCGATACTCACTAAGGTCCAACCATAATAAAGTAAGCAGGATGTAAGGAAAACTGTAGGCAAGTAAACAAGTAATCAAGTACATCCATATCGGGCATCAAGTAACAATCTCAAATCAAACAAGTTGGTATCCGCCGTGGCGTACGGCCCGCTCCCATATGGTAAGTCTCAATATCGCCGTGGCGTACGGCCCGATCCCACCCTGTAATTCTCATCTCGTTGTGGCGTACGGCCCTATCCCACCCTTGTAGTCTCAATCTCGCTGTGGCGTACGGCCCGATCCCACCCTTGTAGTCTCAATCTCGCCGTGGCGTACGGCCCAATCCCACCCTTGTAATCACAATCTCACCGTGGCGTACGGCCCGATCCCACCCTAGTAGTCGCAATCTCGCCATGGCGTACGGCCCGATCCCACCCTTGTAGTTTCAATCTCACCGTGGCGTACGACCCAATCCCACCCTTGTAGTCTCAATCTCGCCGTGGCGTACGGCCCAATCCCACCCTTGTAGTCTCAATCTCGCCGTGGCGTACGTCCTGATCCCATAATATAATCAATCATCACTCTGCCGTGGGCTACGGCCCGATCCCATAATATAATCAATCATCACTCTTCCGTGGCGTACGACCCGATCCCATA
>ML243819.1:1062-22864 GCA_005239495.1 Nicotiana undulata | reverse complement strand
GGTTGTTTCTTCAATTCTGTGTTTAATTGCTTAATTGTTTGGCCAGCAGTTAGGTTCTATATAATATCTATGCTATGCTTTGGAAAGCCGTGTATAGATTAGAGAAGAGTTGAAGAGAGCGCGATCTTAACCCTCAAGGGGAGCGTATTTGTGGCTAAGGATAGGAATATACCTAGTCACCGTGCTTAATTAGATATCGTAATCTTAATGCATTATGATAGATTGATTTCATAGGAATATAGGCGCTAATCTATTGAGAATATGCGAGTAGTGCTTCGGGAAAAGGCTATGAGAACAACTATCGATTAATTAGCAACCATGAGTGAATTATATGAAAGGGAGAATTAATTAGAATACAATACGAATGGTGAAAAAATCACAACCCTGGAATATTTGTCTCTACCGAATACATATCAACATTTTCGCTACTTGATAATTAGTAAATTCCTAGAATTGTAGTTTAGCATAATTACACTATTGGATCATATTTTGGCTTGGTTGAATAACAATTATAGTGAAGTAGTGAGTAGTTTGTACAAGTCTCTGTGGGTTCGACAATCTGATTTATCATTATATTACTTGTACGACCACGTATACTTGCGTGTGCGCTTGGGAGCAACAAGTAGCTCGACCTATTAGCTAGGGTTGTGACCCAACCCTAGTGTGGGTACTTATGGGTTTTCAATTTTAGAGTGATTTTGTGTATGGGTGTTTGGTATTTAGCTTAATTTGTGCATAAATCTCAGAATTAGTGGTTGCAAACACTAATTCAAGCCTTTATGACTAGGGTTACTCTTGAGAAAGATAACACAAGTCTAGGTAAATAGGCTAACAAAATATTGGGGTGAGCTCAAGAGGTTGATAGCCCCAGTAAAAGGGTGGATGCTAGAGATAGCTACACCGGATTTGAGCCAATTCATGCGGTTCATGGAAACACTCAATTGTGCTTGAGAAATCCAAGTTTAGGTAAAGTCACCCACATTATCGAGAGGTCGTGGGTGAGTACCTTAGCATGAGGTTATACCATAAATACCCATTTCTCAATCTCATTCTTGATTTTAGACCCGTTAATTGCTCACCTAAGTGGAAGTCACAACCCTAGTCTCTTTATCAATTGAGAAAACCATCAAAAATAAATTAGTTAGCTAGTTCGTAATTTCAATTAGGCTAAAACCATAGTATAATTGCAAACCCTTTTTATGAGAAGTGTAATTAAGAACACAACACGCTACTAGATCACTTAGACACTCGACTCCAACATATATAACTCTCTGTGGAAATCGATCCCGACCCTTCGGGTAAATGCTGCATTTACCCCCGTACTTGCTACTCTTTAGTGGTATAGGCGGGAGCCAATCACTTTTTGGTGCCGTTGCCACGGAGTTATAACGATGTTGATTATCTACGTGAATAGTGGTGTAATGTGTTTTTCTTTCCTTCTTTTGTTAACATGTGTGTTGAATCGATTCAGGTCCTCATGGCGGATCCTTTGGGTAATATTATTCCGGGGAAGGAGGTGTGTGAAAAGGGAGAAGATGAATTAAATCAAGTACCACCTCCAAGACGGGGCCGACATGCTAATCTCAATGATGATATTCCAGACCCTCCCCCACCTCTACCTCCCAGAGTTTCCCCTCGCGTGCTTCTAAACGAGGGGTACGCAAGTGCTATTGTCCCGCCTAGAATCCGGGCAGGTAACTTCCAAATCACAAATGTGATGCTGACACTCTTGGAGTAGCATGGTACTTCACGAGAGCTCCTCACCAAAATGCTTACAAGCATTTAAAGGGCTTCGTGGATACCTGTTGGGGTAGCAAGCAAACAAACGTCTCAGAGGATGCCTTGAGGCTTAGGCTATTTCTCTTCTCTCTCCTAGGGAAAGCATTAGACTGGCTGGAGCGACTTCCCAACCATTCCATATCCACGTGGGATGAGCTAGCAGACAAGTTCATTGCAAAATTCTTCTCCCCTAGTCACATGGCAGCGCTTAAAGATGAAATATTGGCTTTCAAGCAAGAGCCAAATGAGCCTCTTCATGAGATTTGGGAGCGCTACAAGACCATGGTAAAAGAGTGTCCAAACAATGACATGACTGAGGCCAGATACAACAGACATTCTACCGAGGCATAAATACCACCAATCAGTGTGTGGTCAATCAATTGGTTGGGGGCAACTTCATGAAGCTACCCTACAAGAGGCATGTGAGGTTTTAGATGAAATGGCTGACACTTCGTGATCATGGAAAAGCAGAGCTAATGTGCCTCAGGGTGATCCAGGTGTTAATGGCCTTCACAAAGAGCTTCAAGAACATGGGCAAGCAATTGCCGAGCTTACTACCACCATGAATCAACTTTCTAAGGCGCAACTTCAACAACTACAAGGGCCTAAGCAAGTGCATGCTATGGAGGGGGTAAATGTTTTGGTGAACAAGCGAAGACCTCGAGGAAATCCAATGCAAAACAACAATGTTCAATATGACCAAGGAGAGAGTGGGTATAATCAAGAGGATTCTTATGATGATCAAGATGAAGATGTGATGTATGCCAACAATTTTCAAGGGCAAAGGAACAATCAAAGAAACAACCAAAATTGGAACAATAAAAGACAAGGCAATTGGAACAATAATAACAACTCAAGCAATTGGGGGAACAACAACCAACAGTGGGGAGGCAACAACAACAATAATTGGAGCGGGAACAATAATTGGGGTGGAAACGGTAATCGGGGGTCGGGCTTTCAAAGTCCCCCGATGTATCAACAACCCAACAATCCACCTCTCTATCAATCACAAGGCTAAGGTTCCTCAAGTAATGGCATGGGTTTAATTGGGCAAAGTTTTAAACAAATGATGGAACGCAATGCGGATTCAGATGCTCAACTTGCCTCCCATAACACTTCCATTCGAAATCTTGAAGTGCAAATGGGACAAATCTCACAAGACTTGAACACACGCCCGAAGGGAGCACTACCTAGTGGTACGGTGGTGAATCCAAAGGGTGGGAACAACAACAACAATACTGGTCACGCCATGGAGATGACCATGAGAAGTGGACGAGGTGGTGAGTCTAGTTCTTTAAAGCAAAAGAGAGTTGTTGGTGATGGTGATGACTTGGTTGGCAAAGCAAAAGAATGTGAACCAATTCAAGAAATTCATCGACATGATGAAGAGCTTATCCATCAATGTTCCTTTGGTTGAAGCTTTAGAGCAAATGCCCGGGTATGCCAAGTTCATGAAGGACTTGGTCACAAAGAAAAGGTCAATGGAATGCGAAACTATAAAGATGACTCACCAAGTGAGTGCAATAGTGCATTCAATGGCACCCAAGCTTGAAGACCCCGGAGCATTCACCATTCCTTGTACAATTGGTAGTGCGGATTTCGCTAAGGATTTGTGCGACCTCGGAGCTAGCATAAACTTGATGCCATATTCGGTTTTCAAAACCTTGGGAATTGGTTAACCCAGGTCTACTTCCATGCGTCTTCAAATGGCGGATCGATCTATGAAGCGGCCTTTGGGAATCATTGATGATGTTTTGGTGTGGGTTGACAAGTTCATCTTGCCCGCGGATTTTGTTATCTTGGATTGTGAGGTGGATTATGAAGTCCCTATCATCTTGGGAAGGATCTTCCTTGCAACGGGGAAGGCCTTAGTTGACGTGAAAGCCGGTGAGCTCACCTTCCGGGTGGGCGATGAAAAGGTTGTGTTCCACGTTTGCAAGTCAATGAAGCAACCCAATAGCACGAAGGTATGTTCTTTCATGGACCTTGTCACCGAGGTCATTATTGATGAAACAAGCTCAATGATAAATGCTGAAGACCCCGTGGAAACAACTTTATTGAATCATGATGACATTGTGGTGGATGGCTTGATCGAGAGTACCAATGCTCTACAAGGCATGTGTTCTTATTCATATGGTCCTCGAAAGTTATCCTTGGATTTGGAGAATCAGAAAACTCCTCCGACAAAGCCTTCAATTGAAGAGCCACCAATCTTGGAGTTGAAGCCACTTCCACCGCACCTCAGGTATGAATTTATCAGTTCTTCTCGTACTTTACCTGTTATACTTTCATCTTGCCTAACCAAATTGCAGTTAGACTCTACTTTCAAAGTGCTAAAAAGGATGAAGAAGGCCATAGGATGGACACTTGCTGATATTCGGGGGATAAGCCCCACATTTTGTATGCACAAGATCATTCTTGAAGATGGATCAAAGCCTTCCGCAGAACACCAACGGAGGCTAAATGAGGCAATGCAAGAAGTTGTGAAGAAAGAAATAATCAAGTGGCTCGATGCAGGGCTCGTCTACCCAATTTCTGATAGTGCCTGGACTTCTCCGGTCCAATGTGTTCCAAAAAAGGGTGGCATGACCGTGGTACAAAATGACAAGAATGAATTTATTCCAACAAGGACAGTCACATGTTGGCGGGTATGCATGGAATACCGCAAATTGAACAAGGTGACTCGCAAGGATCACTTCCCTTTGCCTTTCTTGGACCAAATGCTTGACAGACTTGTGGGTAGAGATTTCTATTCCTTCTTGGACGGGTATTCACGCTATAACCAAATCTTGATTGCTACGAAAGACCAAGAAAAGATAACCTTCACTTTTCCTTATGGGACATTTGCTTTTTCCAGGATGCCTTTTGGATTGTGCAATGCACCCGCTACATTTCAGCAGTGTATGATGCCCATTTTCACTGATATGGTTGAAGACTTTCTAGAGGTATTCGTGGATGATTTCAGCGTGGTTGGGGACTCCTTTGATGAATGCTTGAACAATCTTGATAAAGTCCTTGCTCGTTGTGAAGAGACCAACCTAGTGCCCAACTGGGAAAAACTTCATTTTATGGTTGAAGAGGGGATAGTTTTGGGCCACAAAATCTCAAGGTATGGAATTGAAGTTGGCAAGACCAAGATCGAGGTCATTTCCAAATTGCCTTCTCCAACTTCGGTGAAGGGAGTCCGTAGATTTCTTGGGCATGCGGGGTTCTACCGGCGTTTCATTAAGAACTTCTCGAATGTAGTGAATCCTTTTTGCAAGTTGTTAGAGAAAGATGCCAAGTTCCACTTTGATGAGAATTGCATGAGTGCATTTGAGTTATTGAAGCAAAAGCTAACCACCACGCCAATTATCACCATGACGGATTGGAGCTCTCCTTTTGAGCTAATGTGTGATTCGAGTGATGTGGCGGTGGGTGCAGTTTTGGGCCAAAGGGTGAACAAAATCTTTCACCCCATTTACTATGCAAGCAAGACAATGAATTCCGCCCAAATGAACTACACCGTCACCAAAAAAGAGTTGTTGGCTATAGTCTTTGCAATGGAGAAATTTTGTCCTTATCTTATGGGTGCCAAGGTCATAGTTCACACCGACCATGCAGCGCTAAGGTATCTAATGATGAAAAAGGATTCCAAGGCTAGACTTATGCGGTGGGTGTTATTGCTTCAAGAGTTTGATTTGGAGATCATTGATAGAAAGGGGAGTGAGAACCAAGTTGCCGACCATCTTTCCCGTTTGGAGGAGCAAGGGAGACCAAGTGATGGGCTTGAGATTGATGATAGCTTCCCGGAAAAACAACTTCTCTCCGTCTCTATGCAAGAAATGCCATGGTTCGCGGACATCGCCAATTACATTGTCACCCGTGTTGTCCCGTTTGAGCTCTCATCTAACCAAAGGAAGAAGCTTAGACAGGATATCATGGAATATTATTGGGATGAACCGTACTTATTCAAGATATGCAATGATGGTTTCATTCGGCGTTGTGTGGTCGAAGAAGAGAAAGGGTCAATTCTTGAGTCATGCCACTCCTTACCTTATGGTGGTCATTATGGAGGGGCAAGGACCGCTTCAAAAGTGTTAAGTTGTGGTTTCTTTTGGCCTACACTGTACAAGGATGCTAGTGAGTTGGTCAAGCAGTGTGATGAATGCCAAAGAATGGGCGACATATCCAAGAAATATGAGATGCCTCTCACTACAATTCTTGAGGTGGATATCTTTGATGTTTGGGGAATTGATTTTATGGGGCCCTTTATTAGCTCATGTGGAAACACCTACATACCTGTGGTGGTGGACTATGTTTCGAAATGGGTTGAAGCTGTGGCTTTGCCCAATAATGAGGCCCGAAGTGTGGTTGGGTTTCTAAAGAAGAATATTTTCACAAGATTTGGGACACCCCGTGCCATCATCAGTGACCGGAGTTCTCACTTTTGCAATAGGGCCTTTGATTCATTGCTATCCAAGTATGGAGTCAACCATAAAGTGTCTACTCCGTACCATCCTCAAGCAAGTGGACAAGTTGAAGTGTCTAATCATGAAATCAAGAATATTTTGGCCAAGACAATGAATGCTAATTTGACTGATTGGTCCCGGAAGCTTGACGATGCTCTTTGGGCTTACCGGACCACCTTCAAGACCCCAATCGGTATGTCTCCGTACCGACTGGTGTATGGAAAGGCTTGTCATCTTCCGGTGGAATTGGAGCATAAGGAACTATGGGCTTTGAAGAATTTGAATTGGATTGGGATACAACTGCAAATCTTAGAGTTGATCACCTCAATGAGCTAGATGAGTTCAGATTTCATGCATATGCTAGATCCTCTTTGTACAAAGAGAAAATGAAGTACCTTCATGACAAATATGCGAAAGACCGGGAATTCAAAGTGGGATACTTGGTGCTTCTTTTCAATTCTAGACTTCGTCTCTTCCCGGGCAAACTCAAGTCCAAGTGGAGTGACCCGTTTGAAGTTGTGTTGGTTACACCCTTTGGTGCTCTTGATCTTAAAAATAAAAATGGAGAGATTTTTCGTATGAATGGGCACCATGTCAAGCATGTTTTGGGAAAATTTTAAGATAGCCACGTGGTGGCTTTGATGAAATTCATTTGAAAATGGTAACATGTGTCGTGCCGCGATGTTAAATTAGGCGCTTCTTGGGAGGCAACCCAAGCGTTTTGTTTTCTTTGTTTTGGTAGGATAGATTTTTTGTGAACTAACCAGTTGTGAAGTTGATGCAGGTCTTGGTGAGTGCAGTACAGGTGAAAAATTTAGAAACTTGGCAAAGTAGCAAACATCCGCTGCAACTGTCAAAAATCCGCTGTCAGCGGTGACCAAGGGCTGCGGCGGAAAACAACCACTGACAGCGGTCCATTTGGTCCCAAAAAACAGCTCTCTGAATCTCCACTCCGCTGCAACGTTTACTATTTCATTGTCGCGGAGTGCCCTTCGCTGTGGCGATGGAATTGCGCTGCAGCGGTGAAGATAAAAACTCAACAGGTTTGAAAGACCAAAAGTGCGGTCAGCGGTATAAATCCGTTACCGCGTTTGGTAGGTCGGTCGTGGGTCCCAGTGCTCTAGTATATATACTGAGGGACCCTCTTCTTTTTACTCTTTTCACCCATTTGCCACCAAACCCTAATATTTACTGTGCTTTCACCCTTTTCTCTGTTCACCTAAGAGTCTTAATTTCATCCTTCATCTACTTCATCTACTTGTATGTTCCATGTTTAATTTTTGTTAGTTGATTAATTGTTCTTAGTTTTAGGGTAATTAATTTTATTTTCCTTTTATTTGTTTTTTATTTTTATTTTTATTTTTATTCTTATAGAGTTAATACAACCCTAATGTTATAAATTGAATTGTTAGTATGGTTTACAATGTAGGGAAATACTTTCTGAGTTCTTATGTGGGTAAAAGGGTGATTCCTCTGTGCAATTTCTTGAACATTTTAAATTTTTGATGAACCCTAGCATCAGTACACGTTGTCCACGACCTCCGCTGCAGCGTTTTAAAATTCCGTTGATAGCGGAGGTCTAAAATCCTATGGTTACAAATTGAGGATTCCGCTGTAGCGGATAAAAATCTGCTCACAGTGATACTGTTTATCGCTGCAGCGGTCATTAAATCGCGGTCAGCGGTTCCCAGTTTCAGAAAGTTAACTCTCAGAAGTCCCAACGTTCCGCTGCAGCAGCTAGATTTATAGTGTCAGCGGTGGCCAATCGCTGCAGCGGACCATTTTTTCGCGGACCGCGCTTCATAGATTCAGAGAGGGGTAGTCTGAGTCCCCTGACTTCCGCTGCATCGGTTCTTTTCCGCTGATAGCGGTTTGTCCCTGAACACACTGTTTCACTCTTTATTTCTGTTATTCATTCTGGTGCTTAGATACAATGTATTGACAATGTGTATTACATGTTGCAGAGCATGGTGCGATCTAGAGGTGGACCGAAAAAGAAACCCAGGAGGGGCGACCCTTCAAGGGTAGAGGCAAGAGAAAGCAACAAAACCCATTGGGCCCAACTCAAGCAATAGGGAAGAAGTAAAGGAGAAAAAGAACAACTCCCTTAGAATCAGAGTCTAGTGAGTACTTGCCCTTCCGGGAAGCTTCGGAGGGTCAGAGCGGGGCAACTCTAGCTGCGTTATCAAATCCTCGAAGACTCATCAACAAGCCCACTAGCTAGGAGTCTTCCGATGAGTCCTCTAACCACTCAGCCAGTCCTCCGGAAGGCAAAGGTGCAGCCCAGTCGGCAGCTCATTCAGCAGCCCCTCCTTCCATCAACCTCGAGAGTTCAAACGAGGGGCCTGATGATGGGAGGGGTGGAGACACCTTAGCACAGGATGCTGGTTTGCAAAGGACCAGAAACCCCGCAACATGGAAGGATCGGTTTGTCTCTGAACCGGCCTACCATCAGTTCAATGAAATGTGGCCTCGGAGATCTCTCATCCCAGAAAGTCCCTTCATTATCAAGGACCTCTTACCCCTAAATCCCAATGTCAAAAAGCAGTTCTTAGAAAGAGAGGGGTGGGACCTTTTCAATGCCTGGGTGATAAATGCAAATGAGTTTTTAGTGAAGGAGTTCTACACAAATGTGGCCTTCACCAAAAAGAACACATACCTCACCAAAGTTCGCAACAAGAAGATCTTGTACAATGGAAGGGCTTTCAATGAGTATGCGGGCTTTGAGAGGGTTGATGAGACTCGGTATTTGGAGAAGGTTAATCAGAAAGATTTGGCTCACCCGTGGTTGGCTTCAGTCATTGCTGCTTCAGGGACTACCCCCGACTGGTTGGTTGGAGGCACCCTCATCAAGAGGAATACTCTGAGTTTTGAGGCCCGTGGATGGGCCACATTTGTATGCAGCAGATTAGACCCTGTTCTACATGATTGTGATTTTCCCTTCTCTAGGGCGGTGATAGTAGGGGCTATTATGGACAGCATCCCGATCAACATCGGGAACATCATGTGCAGAGTGATAGAGCGGGTTGTGAAGAAGAATGAGTCCTCCTATCCTTTCCCCCATTTACTGACTATGTACTTTCGAGACAACGATATTGAGGGGAGGGATTTTGACACCTTTATGAAGCCCCGGACAACTTTCTCTTAGTATCATTTGAAGGGGCCAGACAACCCCAAGCAAAGAGGGAAAGCTTCCACCTCTGCAGCCCCTGGTACTTCTATATCCACAGAGCCTTCCACTGTTGCTGAAGGCTCTGTTCCTTCTGAGGGGCCCGCTGCTACTGCTGTCACTGATCCTCCATTTGATCCTGCTGCACCTATACCAGTCTTAGTGCCCTCATCATCCACCTATCCCCAGACAACCCTGAAGGTGTCCCAGACTCTAGTTGGTACCACCAACTGGCTGCAGGTAACCTCTTCTAGACTTTCTGATCTTTCTTCTGCAGTGGCAGCCCAGTCAGCTCCATCGACCGTTGCATTGCCTCTTACTCTGGAGGAAACATTGAAGAGCATGGTGGACAAGTAGAAGAAAATTTTGGAGACAATGTAGAAGCAACAATCGGAGATCGATTATTTGGGAAAGTATGTGAAGACAATGAAAAAGGCCCAGGATGCTCCAAACAAGGTGCAAAAGAAGATGCTTGAACTCAGGAAGCTTTGATGAAGGAGATGGCCAAGGTTGCTCCTGCGGGGGACATCCCCCTTGATCTTTTGCTAGGAGAGTCCGGACCCACTGACCCGACTGTGGATGAGGCAGACCTTCCGCCAACTCCAGTTTGTAGAGGTGCCATTCCCCAGACGGAGGACATGGAGATCCAGTTAGAGGAGCCCGAGGGCCAGACTTCCATACAGGCACAAGACCCTCCTATCACCACTGGCGGAGCACCTTCTTCATATGCCCCTGTTGACCCTTCTCCTATGCAGTCTGAGGCACCTTAGGGAGTTCCTTCTTACTCTCTCTCTCACCCCTATCCTCTGTTCTATATTTTGGTTTGATAGCATTGAGGGCAATGCTAGTTTTTATTGGAGGGGGTGGCCTCTACTTGTTGGTTGGTTGATTCAGACAATTTTGATTTTTGGGTTGTAATAACTGTTGATACTCCTTTTCTTTTTCTTATTTACATTTACGTACTTTTCATTTTGGTATGTATACATTCATTTCCGTACCCTATCATATGTATATATTCATTCCATATTGTAAATATTCATTTTGTTTTTTCGTATTTTCTACTTTATAACTTCTTTAGTTTTTTCCAATTGTAGTCTAACTTCTTATTTTATTTAGTAGCGTCTTTTTAATTTGTAACTTCTTCTTTTCCTTTTTGGGCTGTCAATAAACCCCTAGTTTTCTTAAGGCCACGGTTCTTTCCAGGGGTGGAAATTGTGTGAACCGGGTGTCTCTTCCCTACGTCAGACGGTGTGACGACCTTCTTAAGGGATTGAGTTAGTTTTTCGTTTTACTTTTTGTTTTTGTTTTCTTTTGTTTAAGTAGTAATGAATAAATGTGATTCAAATAGAGATTCACTTGGCACCAACAGATCTACCTTCAACCTTATGGTTAAAGACAGATTACAAATGAGGCTAGTTCTAGTTGTGACCTTTAGAGTCTTGAGTTGACTGAATCTGTCGTCAAATGGTGTTCATGGCCATATTTGAGCTTCAAATTTGAACCAAGATTGTTGTGGTCCCTCGACTCGACACTCTTTAGAAATCCCAAGGCTTGTGAGGTGAGGTTTGAAATTACATATCCCGAGTACCGTGCCTATGAGTCTAGAACTTGCCCCGAGTGTTTGTCTAGGAGAAAATCTTAAGTGAGCTCGACTTGTGAGATGATCATAGGCCTTCCTTGATTCCCTATTGAATTTTAAAGACCTCTTTAGCCTACCTTGACAAAATCCTTAGTCAACCCCTTTGAGCCTGAGCCTACTTGTTCAAAAACCATGTTTTAGCCTTCATCCGTTCTCTAAATACCCTCTCTTGGCACCCATTCTTTCCTTGAGCACTCTTGATGAAGAATAGGCAAAAATCATAAGTTTGGGGGAGAGACGAGGAAATTCATAGTGAAGAAAGGTTTGGTTATAAAAAATGGTCCAAAGAAAAGGTTGAAAAGCATAGTGAACTAAAAAGGGAAAAGAAAAAGGGTGAAGTTTGAAAAAGAGGTTGAAATGATGAAAAAGAAAGAAAAAGGGAAGAAAATGAGCCCAAAGTAAAAGAAAGAGTGACTATGAGTCTCTCTAAATTCCCCAAGGAAAAGTTTGTGACTCAAAGAGTCAAAAGTGTCATATGCAAAAGTGTGAACAATTGGAGTGCTTAAGGGAAGATGTTCTACCAAAATTCATTGTGACCAATTTCGATCCAAAAGGCCTCCATTACAACCCGACAAAGTACTATAGGATCACAAGTTGAGTGAGCTTAAATTAATGGTGATTTACACAAGGGGCAAGCTTATGGTACGAAGGCCAGACATGAGGCATTCTTTTTAAAGTGAAGAGATCACCCCACAATAAACCCAATTCTGAGAGTCATTCTTTATGGTGAGGTAAGCCTAAGGAGAGTTGAGGAGGAAGAGTTTGGGATCCACAGTGATTGAGATAAAAGAGGGAAGCTCTATGACGACCTTAGTCAACTCTTGAAGCTTTGGTGTCACATTAGATCTAGTGGGCTAGAAAATCATTGCATAAGTTTGTCAATAATTCATTTGTGTTGAGGATAGTCGTTAGTCCCAATTGAAGCTTGATGAATCACATCTCAATGGCTGAAATACTTTATCTTTTCTTGTTACGGAGGTGGGAGTTATTTTGTTTGCTTGAGGACAAGCAAAGCCTTAAGTTTGGGGAAGTTGATAACTGGTGAATTGTACTACTATTTACTCATTTTTCTTAAGTTTTTGAGGCAACAATTGGCCTAATTAACCCCACATTTTGATGCAAGTGTTTTGAATTGCAGGAACTGAGTTGATTTCTAATTATTGATCCAAAAGACCTCAAAAAGAAGCAGAACTTGCAAAATCCCAGAACCCAGCTAAACCGTTGTAGCACCCACTTTCCGCTGCAACGGTTGTCTCTTCGCTGCAGCGGAATTCTCTTCGCTGCCACGCAAACTTCCGAGAGCTGTTCTTTCAAGCCCATCCAAAGCGCTGTCCGCGCCACTTTTCCGCTGCAGCGGCCCATCTAACGCTGCATCGCTCAATTATCCGCTGGATGTGGTTGGCAAACTTCAGAGAGTGGGCAAAGATGGGACTTTATGATTCCGCGGTCAGCGGTGTTATTCCGCTGCCGCGCTCCAGCCACCGTTGCAGCGCTTCAGTATTCCGCTGGGCGCGAAGTTGAAGAATCAGAGAACTGGAAAGTGCAAAATCACTGCAACGGTCATTAATCCACTGCAGCGGAAGCCCTTCGCCCCAGCACTCAGAACTACGCTGGAAGCGAATTCTCCGTAGGGGCATTTTTGTCCAGTATTTTTTGCCATGTATAAATAGATCTTTTCTTCATTTTCTAGGTTATCAGCCGTTTGGAGAGCACGTGAATAGTACTTTTTAACCATTTTGAGTTATTTTAGCATAGTTTTAACATTAGTTCTTCAACTAGTATCTTGTAAATCACAATTATGAGCTTAAATCCATCTTCTACTTGTGTTTCGACTTCATTCATGAGTAGCTAGACCCATTAGCTAGGGTTGTGACCCAACTCTAGTGTGGGTACTTAATGGGTTTTCAATTTTAGAGTGATTTTGTGTATGGGCGTTTGGTATTTAGCTTAATTTGTGCATAAATCTCATAATTAGTGGTTGCAAACACTAATTCAAGCCTTTATGACTAGGGTTACTCTTGAGAAAGATTACCCAAGTCTAGGTAATTAGGCTAACAAAATATTAGGGTGAGCACAAGAGGTTGATAGCCCCAGTGAAAGGGTGGATGCTAAATATAGCTACACCGTATTTGAGCCAATTCATGCGGTTCATGGAAACACCCAATTGTGCTTGAGAAATCCAAGTTTGGGTAAAGTCACCCACATTATCGAGAGGTAATGGTGAGTACCTTAGCATGAGGTTATACCATAAATCCCCATTTCACAATCTCATTCTAGATTTTAGACCCGTTAATTGCTCACCTAAGTGGAAGTCACAACCCTAGTCTCTTTCAATTGAGAAAACCTTCAAAACAAAATTAGTTAGCTAGTTCGTAATTTCAATTAGGTTAAAACCATGGTATAATAGCAAACCCTTTTTATGAGTAGTGTATTTAAGAACACAACACGTTACTAGATCACTTAGACACTCGACTCCAACATATATAGCTCTCTGTGGAAATCGATCCCGACCCTTCGGGTAAAAGCTGCATTGACCCCCGTACTTGCTACTCTTTAGTGATATAGGCGGGAGACGATCAGGTACGAGTGAACTCGTGGGTGAATGTGTGTTTGTATTTTGTGACTTTTACTCGATTCTGAGACGTGGGCCCGGGTCGACTCTTTGGGGCAATTTTCAAAATTCTTATTAAAGTCTATTATAGTTGTATTTATGGTATGTAATTGCTTTTTGCTATATTTTGGCATTTCGAAGTCGAATAATTGAGGAAAGGACATTCTTATTGATTGACTGAGCTTGGTTCGAGGTAAGTGGCATGCCTAACCTTGTGTGGGGGAAATACCTTTAAGATTTGGTACTGTTGTGATACTTTTGTGATATGCGAGCGTTGTGTACGCGCCGTAATGTGTGCGTACACAGGTTAATTGTTGTTAAAATTCGTTTTTTCACTAAGTTGTAGCTTGTTACACCTTAATTGAGTTATACTAGCATGTTTAGTTATCCTGTTTAATCTAATTTCGCATGTTTACGTGTCTTAAATGCTTATTTGAAAATTCGTGCAGCATGTTTAGTTGGATTCCTGCCTTTACTTGATTTGTATCAACCTTAGTTGTAGAATTCTTGCTATTAATTATTTATTTTTCCACCGATTTTGAGCTGTGTGTTTATTTTTGGGACTACGAGGCAATACCTCGGGAGACCCCCCTGCACATTTACTTTTGGGACTGCGAGGCAGTACCTCAGGAGATCCCCCTGCACATTTACTTTTGAGACTACGGGGCGGTACCTCGGGAGATCTCCTTGCACATTTACTTTAGAGACTACGAGGCGGTACCTCGGGAGATCTCATTGAATATTTACCTTTGGGACTACGAGACGGTATTTCGGGAGATCCACTGTTGAGTATTTATGTTTGGGACTACGTGATTGTATCTTGGGAGCGCCCTGTTGTTTATCTCATTGTGTTGTGTTGTTATTTCTCTGTGAATTCCTTCTGTTAAATTATGTGTCTTTCTTCATTTTATTATGTCATTTGTCTTATTATTATATCCCAGTAGAGCCTGGACCTGACCTCGTCACTACTCTACCGAGGTTAGTCTTGACACTTACTGGGTACCGTTGTGGTATACTCATGCTACTCTTATGCACATGTTTTCTGTGCAGATCTAGGTACCTCTTATCAACCCTCTATTAGCTGAGAGTGCTTGCTGCTATACAGAGACTTCAAGGTACTTCTGCCGCATCCGCAGACCTTAGAGTCCCCCTATATTCCCTCCTATGTCGTTTACATTTTCGTATTTTTCTTAGAATCTAGTGTATAAAGATACTAATTTTCTTCTATATCTTATGACTTATGATTTTTCTGGTTTTGAGAACTCTGTGTATACTCTAGTATTGGGATATTTGTACAAGCTGAGCGACACTTTCTAATTTTTAGTTATTTGTTGCAGTCTAGTTGTTAAATTCTGTTATTCCGCAAGTTGTTAGGTTTGCCCACTCGTAGAGACTAAGTGCCGTCACGATGTCTTACGGAAGGAGATTTGGGTCGTGAAAAGTTGGTATCAGAGCTCTAGGTTCATATATGTCATGAGTCACAAGCAAGTTTAGTAGAGTCTCGCGGATCATTATAAAAACGTTTGTACTTATCTTCAGGAGGCTATGGAACTATTAAGAAAAATTACGCTTCTTTGATTCCTTGTCGTGAGAAATTGTTGACTTTGAAATTCTAAACTTTTGTCTTCTATTCACTCACAGATGGTGAGCACACGTACATGCGGATCTGATGATCAGGAACCAGCACCCCCTACTAGAGCTGCGAGAGGCTAGGGCCGGGGTAGAGGCCGAGGAAGTCCATGTGGTGAATCCAGAGAACCCGCACGAGATGCTACAGAGGATCCCCCATAGCTCCAGCTGGAGTGCATGCACTTGAGGTACCTGTTGCTGCATGATAAGTAGGGATTTTGGCCTCTTATTTGCTCTCTTTTACTTGTGTTTTAGGTCGAAAATGCTTAAAGGTATTCCCAAAAACTAACGAAATGTGCTTGCTTACAGAAATTATGAGCCTGAGGAATCAAAATCAACTCATAAAGGAGTCAAAAGTGAACAAGAACCAAAATAAGGCAACAAGGCCAACTGTGCGGGCCGCATAATTTTGAATACGGTTCCATAAGAAAGTTCAGACACTGGAATTTGAGCAAGTCAAGAGGTCCACACAAATATTGTGCGGCCGCACTCAATATTATGCGGACCGTAATAAATGAGGTTCAGAGAGTTGGCATTTGGCCAAAATGAAGGAGTGTGGACCACACCAAAATTGTGTGGCCGCAGGATGTCATGTGCGGTCGCCCACACAACTGTGATGTCCGCAAGAATGAAGATTCAGAGAGATGGTTTCAAGTCCAAAATCAAGGAGTGTAGACCGCATCATTTTTATGCGGCCACAGATCTCTAGTTCAAATTATGCGGACCGCACCATAATTATGCGGCCACAGAAGCAAGTGTGCGACCGCACTCAGAATTATGCGTTCGTACAACCTCCGCAGGGGGATTTTTGTTAGATATTTTCAGCTTCGTATAAATAGAACATTTTGTCAATTTTAGGTTAAGTTATGTTTTAGATGAACACCTGTTTCGTTTTTCTTTACTGGTTTTGGTAACTTTGTACTAGATTTGTCTCTAAACACTAGATTTTTATCCCATAATCTAATATTATGGATTCTAACTTCAATTCTTCTTTAATTTATGCAATTTCCATGAGTAGCTAAACCCATAGCTAGGGTTGTGACCCAACCCTAGTGTGGGTATTTAATGGGTGTTTGATTTAGGGCTTGTTAGTGGTATTTAGCCTTGTTCTTGCTAGAACTTAAGAATTAATGGTTGCAAACTTTTATTCATACCTAAATGACTTAGTCTCTACTTGAGACAGAGGGACTAAGTCTAGGAAAACTTGGGTAATATGGAATTGGGGTGAACTCAAGAAATTGATAGCCCCAGTTAAAGGGTTAAACCTAGAGATAGTTTTTTTAGCAAATTATACTACTAGGGGGGATGCCTTGTAGATATTTTATTAATAAGAAAAGAAAAAACCATATAGGAAGAGTACAAATAAGGGGGACAAAAGCACCAGTAGTTTTGCCTCTATGCCTTGGCTATATAATCACTCCTCTGCGCCTTACATTGCCTTATGATGGCAGATTCTTGTAGAGGATCATGGTGTAGCTGCCGGCAAAGTCTCACGAGGGCGTATAAGCTCATAGCCGTTTGGATATTTTCCCAAAGTCATAGGACATGAGCAACCACATACCTGGCTTAACCTTCCCTTACTAATCTTATTGAGATATAAAATATCCCCACCTACTAACATGCATGTAAAAAGTAAGAGATAGAAAGCACTAAATATTCTATGATCATCACAGAGTTTATAACATACTCTCTGATGATATTACAGATGACTATGCTAATAAAATGGTAAAATAAGATGTAGTAGAAATTTGAGTCTTGTCCCTTCATCTTCAATCTTGTGAGTTCTTCAACTTGTTGTTCCTTGATTTCTCCTTCAACTATCTTCAAAAAGTCTTCAAACTTCATCATTTCTTCTTGGACATATTTGATGGAGGTGGTAGGGGCAGCCCCCTTTTTTGTTTTTAAACTCTCATTGGAAGTTTTCTAGTGACAACTTCTTGTGTGACCTTGCCATCCCAACTATGTTGCCTCTCGTGTACCTTATTCTTACTTTTATTCGATCCACTTCTACGATGTCTTGGTGAGAGATCTCCTTCCCTAGAGATATTAGCAAAGTTTGCATCTAGGAGTTCTTGCTCTTCCCCTTCTTCATAAAGATCATGCCCCATATCCACACTAAAAGCTTCAGTAGGATTAAATTCGGACACTAAAGCTCCTAGCTCATGACTCTTGGCCACTATTCTAATAGATTTAGAGATAGTAGCTACTTCCTTCTTATTAAGAGAATTCAAAGTAACCATATCATGAGTAACAAGTGCATGTAGGATATTTGTAGGAGTCAAATTGTACCTTGTAATGGGCGAACTTGTGCTTGCCATGTTTCCTGTCAATAGAGACTTAGTGTTAGGGTCATGTTTTGATGTGGCTGCTACAATTTGCCGCTGCCCGAATGGTATAAAAGCAGGAGCATTCAGACTTAATCCTCTCTTCTTTGGCCCACTATCCGTAGAATTAGAAACCAACCAACTTTGAACCTTTGGTGCCTCGTCCTTTGATGGAGGAGTTGCTAAAAATTGAACAACCTCATCGTCACTCTCATCTTTGATGCTATGTGCATAATCTTCTTCCTCCTCTTCAACTTGATCAGCCCAAGTCTTGCGACTAACAACAATTGCACTCGTCGCACCATGTTGATCCTTAGAACCACTTGACTCGTTTGTGGATGCTTGTGAGACTGAAAGCATACCTATGTTTGGTTGTTGGTTGTTTCCTGTTGACAGTAGCTCCTGTCCAGATCCACCAACATTCTCACCAAAGGACTCCATCCATTGTGAGAGGACCTCAAAGACGGAGGTATTTAGCGTGACCAAAGGTTCCTTAACCTGTGGAGTTGTATTCAACAACATAGCTGCATAGGCGTCCTTCACCATTTTAGCTAAATCCGGATTGGAAATATGCAGTGTTGGCGTAGCTTCCACTGCCTCTTGCTCATCAACGGGAACAATTTCTTTCGAAACAACAAGCTGTCCACCGGTATGCTTAGAAAGAATATGTTGTTTTGGACTTCCTGGAGATTTTGGCATCCAAGATTTTGAAGCTGCCTTGCGACCACACTGTTTCATAGCCATCGCAATATCATCCAAAATAGGTTCATGCATCGGAACCTGTTGTACAGTCGTCCCTTCCTCATTCAAAATAGGCTCATTCATTAGAGCATCAAAAGAGTTAGAAACTCTAATGTTCTTTGATGCATTACTCTGATTATTATTCACTGGAGTATTGACCTTCCTTGGTGACTGCTTTGCTCGATTAACCACTGCCCAATCTTCAGATTTTGAATTATGTATGCTTGAACATTTGATTCTTTCATCTTAGATACATCAACCCCTTCTAGTTCTTGTCCCTTATGCACAACAACTACTGATTTTTCCATTGCAGCTGTCCTATTCTGAGTAGCAATAGTGCCAATTCCTTGCTCACAAGATTTTCCAAGTGTATTTAAAGCACCAGCAACTTGAGTACTGGAAACTCCTCGATCAACTGCTTGTCCTGCTCTATTAGCAGCCGCAAGTGTAACCTGTTGTTTTTTGTCCTGCCCTTGTCCATTAGAAATACGCCCAACTTCTTTAACACCTGATCCTCTAATAACATCAGCTTCTAAACTAGTTGTTTGCACAACTGCTTCAAGATTATTAGGTGTGATAGATTGTGAACCTACTTTTAATGAAACAATATCAACCTTAGACTTAGCAGGAGCTGCTTGTTGCACTATAGTCTTCCCTTTTCCATCATTCACTGTAGCAGCTCGATCAATCTTCTTACCATCCTACAAAACAACAGTAGCAACTGATCGGTTCCAACCCTACACCACTATATAACGGCGAGGAGTGGTCGATGCAGTTTTACCCGATATGTCGGGATCGATATCCACACGGAGTTAATATTGGTTTGGAGTTGGGTTTCTACCTAATCTAGTTGCGTGTGTTGTTTGTAATTACACTTCTAACCATAATTGGGATTGTTTCTATTCTAAATTTAATGCTATTGATTGCTGAAAATAATCTAAGTACAATGTTTTTGTAGGAGTTTCTCAATTGATAAAAAGCACTAGGGAAGTGACTTTCGTCTAGGGGAGTATCTGATGAGGTCTAGAATCTAGGACAATCTTGTTGTGATTGGGGCCGTGATATAAACTTCACACATAATTACTCACTCTACACCTCTCGGTAGTTTGAGTGACTTTGCCCAATTTGGCTTTCTCAAGCTCAAATGGGTGTTCAAAAAGCGCAAGTGAAATTGGCTCAAGTCGGATATTACTATCTCTAGGTCTAACCCTTAAATAGGGGCTATCAATCTCTTAAATTCTCCCCAATTCCTTATTAGCCTATTTTTCCTAGACTTGGGCCCTTTTTCTCAAGAAGAGCCTAAGTAAAAAAGGCACGAATCAGTGTTTGCAACCACCAATTCTACAATTAAAGCATGAAATAAACTAAATATCACTAACCCATAAACAATTAAGTCCTAAAATTGAAGACCCATTAAATACCCACACTAGGGTTGAGTCACAACCCTAGCTATGGGGTCTAGCTACTCATGATAATGGTAGAAATCAAAGATGGAGATGTAATATAAAATTCAAAACATGAATTAAATCTAAAGATATAAGCTAAAAATACTCTAAAATTACTCAAAGTGGTAAAGTACGACTGTTCACGAGCTCCCTAATATAAAACTTAACCTAAAAATTGGGATTTTAAAGAAGTGCGCTCATCACTCTCAAAAGAATGCCACAAGTCCGACTCTAAGTACCATAGGCTTTCCCCTCATGTAAATCACTACAAATGTAAGCTTACTCAACTTGAAATCCTATAGGGCTTTAACGGGATGTAATGAAGGCTTTTTGGATCAAGGCCGGACATAAGGAACAATGATGGAATCATCTTTCCTTAAGCACTCCATTTTCTCAATACGGCTCATGCTTTCTTGAGTCATTTTCTTTTTCCTTGGGGGAACTAGAGAGACACATTGTCACTCTTTTCTTCTATATGACAATCATTTTTCTCCCTTTCTCATCATTCCAAGCCTTTCAACATTATTGTCTTGAATCCTTTCAACCTTTACTTTTCTTTTGACATGCTTCTCTTTGGCTTTTCATCCTTTTCTTTTGCCTTTCCTTTTCATCAATTCTTTTTGTTCTTTGAACCTTTCATCACTTTGAAATTACTCGTATCTCCCCCAAACTTATGTTTTGCCTATTGTTCATAATGAATGCTAAGGAAAGATTGGGTTCCAAGAGAGGGTCATTATAGAACAAATGAAGGCTTGTAAATGGTTATTGAATGAAAATGGATTAGGCTCAAAGGGGTTGACTAAGGATATCATAATGGGTAGTCTATGGAAGTTTTCAATGTTCAAATGGGATCAAGGAGAGCCTATAATCACTTCTCAAGTCGAGCTAAACTTAGAATTTCTCCTAGAAAAGCATTCGGGGCAAGTTCTAGACTTGTTGGCACGAGACTTGGACTTACAATTCAAAACCTGGCTCAAGCTACCGGATTGTTAAAAAGAATAAAGCCGAGGGTTCAAAACAACCCTAGCTAAGATTGAAGATCACATATGGCTAACAGAAAACCACTTGATGATAGTTTTAGTCAACTCAAGATTCTAAAGGTCACAATTAGAGTTAATCTCGTCAACAAACTTGTTTCTAACCATGAGGTCGAAGATAAATGTGCTAGTGCCAAGTGAATCTTACTCGAGTCACATTTATTCATTACTACTATAAATCAAAACAAAAAGAAAAACAGTCTCAATCCCTTAAGAAGGTTGTCACGCCATCCATCGTTGGGAAGAGCCACCCGGTTCACACAAATTCCACCTTAGGAAAGAACTGTGGCATTAAGAAAACCAAAGGCTTATTTATCACGAAAAAAAATGTAAAAAGAAGCTACAAATTCAAAAAGAAGCTACTAAATGAAATAAGAAGCTACACTAATAAGGAAAGTTACAAAAGAAGTTATAAAGTAAAATACGGAAAGTAAACTGAATATGTACAACAGGGGGATGAAACAAATATACACAATATGGGGATGAATATATACATGGAATGGTAAAGTTATATACATACCAAAAGTGAAAAATAACGAAAATAAAATACGATAAGTAAAAACATAAAGAAAAATAGTATCAAAGTTATTACAAACCATCAAAATCATCATATTCAAATAAGGCCACCCCCAAATAAAAATTAGCATTGTCCTCAATGCTAAAAGCAAAAATAGAATAGGGGAGGGATGGAGAGTAAAGAAAACTCCCTATGAAGCCTCTAGGTCACTGGCGGGGTCCTGTGGCTGTCCAGAATCATCACCTCCCTTGGGGTCCTCTAGCTAAATCTTCAAGTCATCAGTATATGGTATCACCACTCTCCTCACATGCTCTCTGTCAACCTCATGCTCTGGTATCTGTGCTGCAGGGGCAGCTGATACGCTCAATTTACACCTTAAAAGAATGTAAGCGATCGTTGTCAAATATAGTAACCCAACAAGGTTGGGGTCGAATCCCACAGAGAACAATATGAGGGCGTT
>ML243817.1:21820-71412 GCA_005239495.1 Nicotiana undulata | reverse complement strand
CTGTATGCAATTCAAAATGAGGGAAAGGCTCAGGTCTATGCCCGCAATCCCTGTATGCAATGCTACTAGATCCGCTGGGGGTGCTAATGGAACAACTCTGGGACGCCCTCGTCCCCTACCTCGGGCCGGTGCCCTCCCCAGCCTCTGCCACGGCCTCGGACAACGGGGGTAGCGGCATCTCCCGGGTCAGGAACGTCAGTTGCACGAGTCCTCACCATCTGTGAGATAATAGAAGAACGAGATTTAGTAAACCATCGACTGCACGATAGAATATGAATAAATAGAGGTTTCCTAACACCATATAGCCTCCCGAAGATAAATACAGACGTCTCGTTATCGATCCGCAAGACTTTATTAGGTTTGCATGTGACTTGTGAGACCTACGTGAACCTAGAGCTCTGATACCATGTTGTCACGACCCAAACTTCTAACTCAGGTCGTAATGGCGCCCAACACCGGAGTCAGGCAAGCCAACACTTATTTACTAACGAGGTTACCTTATTTACTAAGATATTCAAATGCTTGCCAAGTTTTAAGTTATAAATCATTAAATGAAAACGGGTAAGCGAGGCAACTTAAATCAATGTAATCCAAAATCATGAGCCAACCTTTACAGTTTAGCCAAAAATACCATAAAGCCTACTATGTGTGCCAGAACCTAGTGTCACAAGTCTACATGAGACTAGTAGAATATACAAAACAGACCAAAATAACTACATTGTTGTCTGAAGAGAATAGACAGAAAATCAAAAGACAACTCTAAGGTGTTGCTGTGAGATCGCCAAGGGGAAACAGCTCACCGGAGAAGTCGAGTATGGTATATGCTCTCAAGATCGTGCTCCGGTCTAATAACCAGATGCACCTGCCTCGGAACCTGTACAATTAATTACAGAAGCGTAGCATGAGTACATATAAACAAATATGTACCCAGTGAGTATCCCGTCTAAACTCGAAGAACTAGTGACGAGAGGTAGACGTGATACTTACTAGGGTCAATAACAAATAACATGATTAAATAAATCTAGACAGGAATAGTAGTCATGGAAATCACTAAGGCATGAAGTATCAATTATATAAAACTGAAATTTATTCTCATGAGTCAAATAGTAATTATCACAAAAGTCCCAAATTCCCCTTCCACATGAAGCAACTTATTTAATAATAACAAGACTCTCAGTCAAATACATAGCACATAGTATGCCGAAGCGTACGGCCGAAGCGGCGCAAAAATAAATGTGCAATGCCGAGGGTCGAACGGCTCGAACCATAGATGCATCTATCACCCCGCTCGCGAATCAAACATGCGACGTGGTTGACATAATGATAGTCTACCCCGCTCACGAATCATACAAGCGACGCGGGTGCTCGTATACATACACAGAATTTTATCAGGAATTTAGTAGTTTAACAGAGATTATACTTTGAGTCAAGAACTCAAACAAATGAAGTTTCTGAACATAACTTCCTAACATTCTCATGCCAATTCAAGGATAATAAGCAACTAACATACAAGTAGGAATACATGCAAAGCACAAAAGAGCATGCTTGTGTGCCCTAAAAACTACCCGACATAGCATAGTAGTAGCTATGCACGGACTCTCGTCACCTCGTGCGTGCGTAGCCCCCGCAATTAAGGACATTTCAATTATTTACAATCACCTATGGGGACAATTCCCTCTTACAAGGTTGGAAAAGAGACTCACCTCGTGTCGAATCTACTTCTCAGACCAAGAACGCGCCCGAAACTCCGAACTCTACACCCGAGGACTCGAAACTAGCCAAATGTTATACAAATATACCAATTCATGCTCAAAGTATGGAAATTCTCCTACTTATTTAGTAAATTCATCATTCTTGAAGAAATCCCAAAATTCTCCCCGGGCCCACATGCTCGGATTCCGAAAATGTTCGAAGAAGACACTCACCCATAACCTAAGGATCATTAATATATGATTTTTGTATGTTTTCATGGTGAATAAGTGGGGAAATTTCCTAAAATACCTCAAGCCCTAGGTTTCTACTCTAACCCTTGATTTACACTAATTAGGGTGTTAATCTACCTAGGAATTGATGTATTTAACCAACATTTGAGTGGAAATAACTTACCTTTAGTAGCTAGGTCGTTTGGCTCTCTCCCAAGCTCCCAAAGTTGACAATGGTGGAAGAAATGGGGTGAAAAATGGTTAAGTCCCGTGTTGAAAGAACTCACTTCCATCAGTGATTTCGCACTTGCGGCTTGAGGAGCGCACCTACGAGCCAAGGCTCGAACCTGCGGAAGTGGCCAAGAAGGTTTGGGATCACACCTGCGGAGGGAGGCCCGCACCTGCGGCTCCGCTCTTGCGGAATCATGTCTGCACCTGCGATAATGGACCTTCTCACCTAGGGCCGCACCTGGGCCCACCCGAGCCCCCGTCCAAATATACCAACAAGTCCTAAATCATATTATGGACTCGCTCGAGCCCTCGGAACACCCGAAACAATGTTAAAACTCAAAATCACCCCTCAAAACCCCTTAGAATCAAACCTAAGAACTTTAAGTTCTTGAATTCGGTTTCAATGTGCCGAACCGACCTATTCTACTCGGAATGACACCAAATTTTGCAGGCAAGTCATAAATGACATAACGGAACCATTCCCAGTCTCGGAATTCCGTTCGGAACTTGATAACACAAAAACACATTCCAAACTAAATTATGAACTTAAGGAAACTCTATTTTCGCTATTTGGCGTCGAAACGCTCTCGGGTCATCCAAAACCCATTCCGGACATACGCACAAGTCCGAAATCATCATACGAAGCTACCGGAACTGTCGAAACTCGATTCCGAGGTCGTTTGCTCAAAATGTTGACCGAAGTCAAACTTGGCCAAAAAGGCGAACCTTAAGGAACTAGGTGTTCCTATACTGCTCTAAACACTTCCGAATCCCGAACCACCCGTCCCCGCAATTCATAAATCACAATAAGCCGCTACGGGAAGTTTTATTTAGGGAAACAAGGTCCGATAATGCAAAATGACCGGTCGGGTCGTTACATTTCTCATAGTACATAATCGGTGTCCCCCGGTCCCAAACTGTCACGCCCCAAAATCGAGGGACGAGACCGGCGCCTAACCGGATGAACCTGGCCAAGCGGACCTAGATTGACTTTCCTACCCAACGCATTACCCCGTGATCATAATGTACTTTTTATAAGTGAAACAGCAAAAATGGAATCAAAGCATGCTTTTACAACATAAGTCCATTTTTCCTCTTTTAACATTTTCGACATTTAACCTTCCCAAAACATACATTCTAAAATACACCATTCCCGATACGGGATCATGATAACGAATGAGTACAACAGCTACCCAAAATACATATATACAACCCACACAGTGTCTACGGAGCCTCTAAGAGTACAAACAGTATACATAGACTTGCCGGCGACAAGGCCCCGACTATACCTCAAAAGAATATGACATATACAAAATGAGCCAACATGAACTACACACCGCCCCGAGAAGAAGTGGGGATCACCAAGACTGTTGAGAAGATGGAGGGAAGGCACCACTATCGGTGATCGGAGATACCTGCTATGGAACCACCTACATCCATATAAAATATGTAGCGCCCCCGGCAAAAGGGACGTTAGCACCATTGAATAGTACTTGTATGTATGAACGAACCTACTCTAGATAGGATAAATAATAACAGTCAAACATGAGCGGAGCATCATACAACAATACACTTAAACATGGAAAATCACAAAAAGAATTACCACATCCCACATCCCGTTTTGCCATCTTTTGGTTAATGTACTTTTAAGTTTCATCTTGTTATTATTATTACTGATCCACCGTGTTGTTGTCACATGGAGTCCGATCTCTGCCCGATCGGCTAATCCATCCTAGGTGAGGTCCGAATTTCAATCACATCACATATAACCACCATGGCTTGTTCTCACGGAGTCCGATCTCTGCCCGATCGGCTAGGCCATCTCAACTGAATCAGTGAGGACAATAATCATCATCAAATTATAATCATATCACAATATCAAGTCATCCATGTGTACGGCATGGAGTCCGATCCTAGCCAGATCGGATAGGCCTTCTCACCCCTAGGACATTCTCCTGGTACAATTATGGATATTTTAGATCACTTACATAATTTTTAACCTTTTTTGATCCCCAACACACATTGTTCTTTGATTCATCTTTCATATCATTAGAATCCTTTTATTCACATTTCACAACTATTCATCCTTTAATCCATATTCCATAACCATCCAATCCATTAATTCATGTTTCACAATTTCCCAATCCATTGTTTCGTGTTTCATAACAGTTCAACCTCATGTTTTCACATTTCACATCATTACCATATCTTTACTCATATTCCATAACAATCCACCCTATACATTTTTCACACCCATCATATAATAGGAGCACACACACAATAAGGAAGAACATGATGATCAACATTTATACATTCCACTAGCAAGACATCATGGTGGTAGAATATAGAAACATGGAAACAAGAATTCCTCAATTAAGCACATAGAGCACATAATTTCCATAGAAGGTCAATAAGAGAGTCATACTCGAAAAATGACCACAACGGATTTATCCTATGAGGATTAGAGTTAGCCATACATACCTCGAGTTGGAATTTCTCCTTAATTTCTATCTCAAATCACCGGACCTTCTAGCGCCTTCAATCTAATTTACAATGTGACACATTTAAACCTAGGATTAGGAATCATGAATATGACTTGGACTCATTTGGGAATTTTATCAAACGCTATGTGTTCCTTTTGATTGCATAACCCCCTTTTTTGTGAAAGATTACTTTAACCTACTTCCGTTTACTAGATTATGGTAAATTAATCACATGCATGCAAGGTTCTTAACTCTTACCTTCAAGAACTAACCTATGTGTGTTCCATTTTAACTAGAATCTGGGAATTAAGGGAAAATGGGGTAGATACTTACCTCTTATGGTGAAGAAGATGATGTTTACTTGATTAATTCCAGGTCTGAGTAGAGATGGAGGACCAATTTGGGGAAGAGGGGGACTTCTCTCACTAGAACCCACTCTCACTTCTCTCTATTTTGGTCAGATAGTCGTTAAAAATGAAGGGGAGGGGTGTTTTATTAAACTGGGGGTCGGGTATTAAAATTAGAAATTAGAAGCCCCGAAGCAGGTATGCGGTCAGGAATGCGATCGCATTCCTGTTATGCGGTCCGCATACCTGTCGCATAAGTGGCCTTCAGCTGGGCCAAAAAGAGAAGCAGACTGCCCAGGTATGCGAACACTATGCGGTCTGCATACGTGTTATGCGATCGCATAGTGCATCGCATAACTCCCTCCTCAAAAATCATGGTGCAAGAATCCGACAACTATGCGGCCTGCATTCGTGAAATGTGATCGCATTCTAGGCCGCATATTTTTCCTCAAAATGGACAGCAAACTGTCCAAGTATGCGACCACTATGCGCTCTGCATACCTGATCTGCGATCGCATAGTGGACCGCAGACCCGCGCAAATCTGGAAAATTATATCTTTTAAGTCCTGGGGTACTTTTCACTCCAAAGGGGTCCGTTTTAAGAATTTCTACAGTTATATCAACATGGGAACCTATCCGGGCATCGCCTTTAGTTAGAAATTTTACGGGTCTTTACAAAAACACACTGCTAGTGGTCCGTCAAAGGTTCTTCTATATAATGTTCCATTTTCATCGAGTGAGAATCAAGCTGCCTTGGCTCGTAAGGCCCTCGAATCTTTTGGGTCCGAGGGGAGCTTCCCGTGCTTCAAGTATTCGATGTACTTGATCCTCCAATCCCACGTCAAACTTGTTGAATTTATTTCTGCATGGCCTTCTTCGACTACCGACCTCGACAATTGGACGACAGTCCCCGGGACAATGTCATCCTTTTCGACCGACGACCCTAAATTTGCAAGAGCATCGGCCTCGCTATTCTGTTCTCGGGGCACGTGGTCCAGTGTCCATTCCTTGAACGGATTTACAGTCACTTGAAGTTTGTCCAAGTATCTTTGAATTCTATCCTCTCGAACCTCAAAGCTCCCATTCACTTGGTTCACTACCAAAATAGAGTTTGGCCTTGATGACCTCTGATCTTAGGCTCTTGGCTAGTTCGAGACCTGCAATCATGGCCTCATACTCGGCCTCATTGTTAGTTAATTTTGAAGTTTTTATAGAGTGTCTAATGATGCTGCTCGTAGGCAATTTTAAAACTATATCGATCCTGGACCCTTTCACATTCATGGCACCGTATGTGGAGAGGGTTCATACCCCCGATGAAGTGCCCATTTTTAGCAAGAGTTCCTTTTCTACCTCGGGAAAGAGGGCGAGCGTGAAATCAGCCACGAAGTCTGCCAAAATTTGACACTTGATAGCCGTTCGGGGTTTATATTCGATATCATACCCCAAGGCTCGATGGCCCATTTGGCCAATCGGCCCGATAATTCGGGCTTATGAAAGATATTTCAAAGTGGATATGTAGTCAATACACATATAGAATGACATTGAAAATATGGTTTAAACTTCCTAGATGCACTTACTAATGCAAGAGTTGGCTTTTCTAAATGCGGGTACCTGGTTTCAGCGTCTCCTAGGGTCCGACTTACGTAATAAATAGGAAATTGTGTACCTTATTCTTCTCGAACCAACACGCCACTTACCGCTACCTCGGACCGGCATGTGAAGTTGTTCGTCTTTCTGAGTAGGGAAAATAAATGGTGACGTCGATCCGATGACCTTGAGATAAATCGGCCCAAGGCAGCTATCCGTCCGGTTAGCCGTTGCACGACTTTCATATTATTTATGACGGTGATTTCCTCTATGCATTGATTTTTTTGGGGTTGATCTCGATCCCCCCTTTCGATACCATGAACCCTAGAAACTTTCCCGAGCCAACTCCAAAAGCGCATTTCTCGGGGTTGAGTTTCATGTTGTACTTTCTTAAGATATTGAATGTTGCCTGCAAATTGGCTAAATGATCCTCTACGCGCAGGGACTTAACTAGCATGTCATCAATATAAACTTCCATAGATTTTCCTATTTGATTTTCGAACATTGTATTAACTAAGCGTTGATATGTAGCTCCTGCATTTTTTAGCCCGAAAGGCATTACGTTATAGCAATAGGTACCATACTTCGTGATAAACGAAGTCTTTTCCTGGTCCTCCGGGTTTATTTGAATTTGATTGTACCTAGAGTAGGCATCTAGAAAATTAAGGATCTCGTGGCCAGCCGTAGCATCGATCAAAAGGTCGATGTTGGGCAGTGGGAAAGAATCTTTAGGGCATGCTTTGTTCAAATCTTTGTATTCTACACACATTCTAAGTTTATTTCCCTTTTTAGGGACTACCACTACGTTAGCTAGCCACTCGAGATATTTTACTTCCCTAATAGATCCTATCTTGAGAAGTTTGGTTACCTCGTCTTTAATGAATGCATGCTTTACCTCGGACTGAGGCCTCCTCTTTTGCTTCACCGGTTTAAACCTGGGATTGACACTTAGTCGATGGGTAGTTATCTCCGGTGGGATCCCAGTCATATATAAGTGGGACCAAGAAAAGCAATCAATGTTATCGATAAGGAATTGAATGAGTTTATCCCTGAGTTCGGGAGTTAATCATGTTCCCAGGTATACCTTTTGTTCTGACAGATGTTTGATCAATACCACCTGCTCGAGCTCCTCGACCGTGGACTTTGTCGCATTTGACTCTTATGGGGCGACGAAGGCTCGAGGAGCAAGGAAATATTCTTCTTCGTCCTCGACCACCTGTTCCTCGGGCTCAGCCGAGGGCATGGGTTGTGATTTCTATTTGGCTACCTATTTGTACTTGACGCTAGCCTTTTTTGATGTGGATGGCGTCGATACTGGTGCCAAGTCGTGGACTGAAAACATCTCCTTAGCTGCATGTTGCTCCTCATATACCATTTTCACGCCATTTTTTGATGGGAGCTTCATCATTTGATGAAGGGTCGATGGCACTTCCCTCATGTTATGTATTCACGACCTTCCTAGCAAAGTATTTTATCTCATGTCCTCTTCGATGACATGAAACTTCGTGTCTTGTATGGTCACGGCTATGTTGACTGGGAGGATGATTTTTCCCTTCGTTGTTTCACTTTCCATGTTGAACCCATTCAAGACTCGAGATGCTGGTATGATTTGGTCAAGCAGCACAAACTTCTCCACGACCCTTGATCTGATTATATTTGCTAAGCTACCTAGATCCACGAGAACACGTTTAACTTGAAGTTTATTTAAAAGGATAGAAATTACCAGTGCATCTTTGTGAGGCTGAGATAAGGCCTCGATGTCTTCCTTGTTGAATGTGAGGGTATCCTCGGGCATGTAGTCTCGAGTCCGCTTCTCCCTTATGATAGATACTTTGGTACGCTTGAATATGGGTCCCTATGGGACGTCGACTCCGCCGATGATCATGTGAATGACATGTTGGGGCTCTTTTGGTTCATTCTTCCTGTTTGCGTCTCTTTCTCGGAAATGGTTCTTGGCCCGATCGTTGAGAAATTCTCGAAGGTGCCCCCCGTTGAACAATCGGGCTACCTCCTCTCTAAGCTGCCTGCAATCCTCGGTCTTATGCCCATGAGTACCATGATACTTGAACATCAAGTTGGGGTTCCTCTGATAAGGATCAGTCTGTATGGGCTTGGGACATCTGGCGTCTCTAATTTTGCTAATGGTTGAGACGATTCCTGAGGCATCGACGGTGAAGTTGTATTCTGATAATCGGGGTGCCTCCACCGGCCCCGAGTGCTTATCGAACCTGGTCTCTAATTCTGGTACGTTGCGCCTCGAAGTGTTCCTTCTGTCTTCGATGTATGGCTGATATCTTTCCTTGTTCGGCCTTGGGTAATTGTCTGTATATCTCAACTCCTTTGCTATCAATCTGCTTGGGTAAACTGACCCCGAGGGGGCTCCCAACTGGTCATCTTCAACCATAATCTTTGATTGATACTTGTTATGCACATTCGCCCAAGTCACGGCGGGGTACTCGATTAAGTTCTGCTTCAACTGCCTCGAAGCTATCGAGCTTCGTTCATTTATCCCTTGAATGAAGGCTTATACAACCCAGTCATCGGAGACCGGTGGTAACTCTATACGTTCCAACTGGAAATGGGACACAAATTCCCTCAACATCTCGTTCTCCCTTTGCTTGATTTTGAATACATCTGACTTACTTGTTGCAACTTTTATGGCACCAACATGTGCCTTTACAAACGAGTCTGCCAACATGGCAAACGAATCGATAGAGTTCGGGGAGGTTATGGTACCATATCATGGCCCCCTTGGACAAAGTTTCCCCAAATATCTTCAGTAAAACAGACTCGATCTCATCGTCCTTCAAATCATTCCCCTTTATACCACAAGTATACGTGGTGATGTGCTCGTTGGAATCGGTGGTCCCATTGTATCTCGGGATGTCTGACATCCGAAACTTCTTCAGAATGGGCTTCGGGTCCGCGCTCGGGGAAAATGGTTTCTGTACAAACTTCTTTAAGTACAAACCTTTCAAAATTGGAGGTGCTCTCGGTATCTGGTCGACCCTCGAGTTGTATGTTTCTTCCTTCTCATCGTTGTCCTCAATCCTTTTTTCTCCTGGCTCGATCCTCTTAGTGAGTTCCTCGAGCATTTTCATGATGGTGGGGTCAGCTCCCGACCCATTGTTGCTTGATCTCTCGGGGGTTGACTCAACTTGATGAGCTATTTTTGGTCCTACCCCGCTCGGAGTCTTTTGTTGGCTTTGCAGTGAGCGATAGAAACATGTTGTGCTTGCAACATTTCAAAAATCACTTGTAGACTGACTTCTCTTTCTTCTCAAGCCTGCGTCCTCTAGGCATCAGGATGGTTCCCTTCGCGTACACTTCCTTCAACGTTAGTGTCCAAGTCGACGTTCAAAGAAATATGTGAACCAGCGTCGATTGGGTTAGAGGCTGGTGCTACCCCAGGGTTAAGCGGTGGTACACTGGTCCCTAAAGTTGTTGCCTTGTTTACTCCATGGAATCCGAGGCCATCATTTCCATGCACATGTGCGTTTGCAGTGTTAGACATTTTTTTAGCCTGAAATCAAAGAATCTTTGACAAGAAAAAGTATGAAGAATCACGTGTGTTATCAAAAAACTAGGCACTAAGATAATCGCTATTATCTTTAGCCCCACAGTGGGCGCCAAACTGTTTACCTCGAAAATCGTAGTAACAATTAGATTTGATTTGTGGTTTTACAGATATATAATTTATTCCAATACTAGTGAGTAAACAAACAATATTAAGTGTAAGTGAGAAGAAATGATGAACCAAACAAGTATTGCTAGAGCAATAAAGACCTCGAGCTCGATATTCTTGGGGCCTCGTGATACACTCAAATTACACTTTAAAATAGTGTAAAGCGGTCGAAGTCAAATATAATAACCCAACGAGGTTGGGGTCGAATCCCACAGGGAATAAGTGTGAAAATGTTACTTTGATATTGTGATTCTTAATTCAAATCATAATTCCATTCCATTAGTAAATGGGGAGATGGGGGTTGGTTGTGTAGTAAACTAATAGAAGTAGTAGCAATGAGATTTACTTAGAAGTATAGTTAATATGATTAGGTGAACCAAGGTTGTGTCCCCTTTTTAATGACGTGTAATGCAAATGGGTATTAATATGATATATTTCTAATGGGACGTTCTTGATATGCAATTGATTTCTAGATGGCTACCCAATATTTTCCAATAATAGAGTAGTATTTCTTCTTTATAATTTTCCCAAATATAAAATAGTTGCAATAAAATCCAAATCACTTTATGCCAAATAAAACCATCTTATCCCTAAGTGATTCTATTAAACAAGGTTTAAATCCTTGAGTCTTTGTTATTTACTCTTACCAATTCTAACCCACTTTTCCAAGCTAAGAAAGAATTATGGCATAAGTTAATGTTTGCAACCACTAATAAGAAATGTATAATGAAGAGTAAATAAATATCAACAACCCATTATGCATATATTCAATGTTAAATACCCAAATACATAACACCCATTTAGGGTCCACAACCTTAGTATTTAAGGCTAGCTACTCATAATAAATGACAAAAAGCTAAGAGTATTAAGTGTCATGAATGCTTACAAACAAATAATGAAGTGTTATAATGCTTCCAAAAATAAGAGAATATTCTAATAGGGTAATGTTCTTCAAATACTGGACAAAAATGACCCACAAAACCCAAGTAAATCCTTTTATAGTGGTCCAAAGGTTGGGTGGGTCACAGACAAAAATACCCTTGCGGACAGGTTATGCGATCGCATTCCTGTCGCATATCAGGAATCCGGATTGCATCATTCTTGTTCTCATCGCATAACTAAACCCTAGTTTCCTGGTCATCACCGCATTGTTGATTTGCGGTTCGCATTGTTGATTTGCGGTTCACATTGTTGATGTGCGACCGCAAATTGACATCACATTCTTGGTGCAGCTTCAGGCAACGGAGATTCTGCGGTTAAGTATGCGGTTCGCATGTGAGTTATGCGATCGCATACTCGACCGCATTTTAGCCCTTGAGATTGGCCCGTCTTATGTATTGCGGTCTGCGATCCCTGGGTGAAAAATGCGTTTCGGATTTGAGTTATGCGACTCTCTCTTGTCAGATATGCGATCGCATAGTGTTGCTCCCCTCACTTTTTAGCTTCTTTGCTTTCTTTTCATGGTCTTGAGAATTTACATCTCATGCACTGCAAAACGTCAAAATTCTATAAGTATAAAGGGCAAATGCTCTTGAAACAAACTATACTTTAAGTAATTTGGTATTAAATGTGCCGAAATTCTCCGGCACATCACCTCGACGTGAGTTAAGAGCAATAAAGCTCAAGAACAATTCTGAGCACAGTAAACGAGAAAAGTATAGTAGAATATTCTATTGTTAGTGATAAGATGATGTTTACAAATGATTGTGGTCTCCTTTATATAGGAGGGGGAAATCCCAAATAGAGTACCTTTCCTTTTACAGTAAAAAATCTTATTGGTACAGCTCTATAACCACCTAGTATGGGTTAGTATGAATCCTATCCTAAAATTTACGTCTTGACCTATATGTCCCTGAGAAATTTCTGCTCTTTCTTGAATGTCATCGAAATGGTATTGGGCTTAATATGTGTATGTGTTATGTGGTAATTAATAGAGAACCTCTGATTCTATATATAGTTTAGCGGACCCTTAATTTCTATCGATAATGTATTCCTACACCAACAAAAAGAAAACTTCGAATATTTGAAAAAGCTATATAGGACGGTGTAATTTCAAAGAAAGATCACATCTGAGATTAAAATATACTCCCTCCGTTCTCCGTTATCCGTTCTTCGTTCCAGTTTATGTGAATATATTATTTTTTTAGTCCGTTAAAAAAATACCTTTTTTAAATTTGGAAATATTTTTTATTAAACTTACAATTATACCCTTAATGAGATACTTTTATAACCACACAAATACTCCGGCCCCTCTTTTGAATTGTTTATAAATTCCAAAAATCTTATTTATTCTTAAACTAAAATTTTTGACTTTTCAGATAATCTTATCAATTACACTACTATCATACACCTTCAAATCAAAGCTTTTAACCGTATCCCAGATTCATCGGCTTACTGGCCAAGTTTTGAATGGAAAAAAGAATAATTTTTAATTTTAACATTTTCAAGTTATTACATCAAAAAACTAAGGAAAACAACCGAAGCTTAATACAATGAAACCAAGTTTCGCCCTTACTCTTCTCAGCGCCCTTTTCGTTTCCGTCACTTTTATAATTCCCTCCGCCGCTAAACACCGCCATGTCATCAATTTCCGATCACCGAACCTTTTTCCGGAGTCATTCACTTGGGATCCCAAATCACACAACTTCATCATCGGCGGTACACGTCATCAGAAACTCCTCTCCATTGCCGACGACGGCGTAACCGAAACCCTAATCTCCGACGCCGATTTACCGGCGAATTCCTCATTCCTCGGCCTCGCTGTCGACCGCCGTAACAACCGCCTCCTTGCTTGCATTCACCGTATCCCTACACCCACTTCACCTTCCCCGTTCAACGCACTCGCCGCCTACGACCTCAAATCCCGCCGCCGCATTTTCCTCACCCCGCTCCTAGACAACGACGATCAAAATCCTATCGCCACCGTAACGGAGTCAATCCTCCCCGCCACCGCGAATGATGTCGCCGTTGATTCCTCCGGAAACTCTTACGTCACCAATTCTGACGGCGATTTCATCTGGAAAGTGAATTTCGCCGGCGAAGCTTCGATTTTGTCGAGATCGGAGGTCTTCAAATCTCATCCCGTGGACGTGACCGCAGAGTATCACAAATGTGGGCTAAACGGCATCGTTTTAGCATCTGATGGGTATTTACTTGCGGTCCAATCAAATACGGGGAAAATGTACAAAGTCAACGTTGATGACGGGACGGCAAAGACCGTTAATTTGGACAAAGATTTAACAGCGGCTGATGGAATGGCCGTTAGAAGTGACGGCGTTGTGGTAGTGGTGAGTCAGCACAAGCTTTATTATGTGAAGAGCGAGGATAATTGGGGTGAGGGAGTAGTATTTGACGAAATTACCCTTGACTTGGAGGGGTTTGCATCTTCTGTTACAATTGGGGAGAGGAATAGGGTGTATGTGTTATATGGGCATACTATGGAGGGTATAATGGGAAATGCCGATAGAGAAGAGTTTAGTATAGTGGAAATGGAGGAAGAGAATAAAGAGGATAATATTTGGTTGTTTGTATTGGTGGGATTTGGGTTAGTTTATTTCTTGTTTTGGAGATTCCAAATGCGTCGACTTGTCCAAAACATGGATAAAAGAATAGCTTAGGCTTTAATTTCCTTTTTTGTTTTTGTTTTTCTGTTATCTTTTTCCCTGTCTCATGTATTTGTTTTGGTAATATATTTTAATAAATGACAAGTATTATTTTCCTCTTCTGTTTCCTCCGTATGAAATAGATCATATATTTTGTTGTATTCCATTTTGTCAAAGGCGCACCACTATGCAAGTTTCATAATGGAGCACTGATGACTTTAAAAGGTAAAGAAATGGTTCAACGTAATTATTATGCAAAGTAATCATTAAATAATCACGAATAGGCATAAATTTGATATTTCCATCGAAAATTAGGCTCTCTCAGTCCTTATTGATGCTCGATTTTGGATCATTTTGGACTGAAGTTTTAGTTGAAAATTAAATTAAATAGTCGCTCATTCATTCACTTGAACAAAAGAAAGCCAGTGTGTGTTTACCTCGAAAATAGTAGTAATAATTAGAAAGGGGTAAGTGCAGAGATGAGTTGATGAAGATTTGAAGATGTTAGCACTGCATCAATTTATTCACAGCAGGCCTTAGCCAATACTCAATAAAGCCGATCAAACATTCGAGTGAAAACATTTGAATCGTGAGTTTATATCGAAAGCTTTAAAGGTGTAATCATTTCGGAATAGAAAAATCTTCTTTTGAAACATACTTTCTCTGAATGTATATTTATATATTCTTTTATAAAGAGGAATCTTTAAAACATAGTTCCTTCAAAATACGTGGTGTTCAAATATACTTTCCCAATAACTGCTCTTTCAAATATCATTTTTCTGCCAGACAAATACTTTTCAAATATACTTTCGAAATAAGAGTCCTTCAGACATAACTTTTCAATATATATATATATAGTTCGTAGTCCCAATTTAAATATGCGATGCAGTATAGGGGAAAATCTCCCGGAATCTCGTATGTAGTCCCAATTTAAATATGCAATGCAGTACAGGGGGAAAGCTCCCGGAATCTCGTTTGTAGTCCCAATTTAAATATGCAATACAGTACAGGGGGGAAAGCTCCCGGAATACGTCCGTAGTCCCAATTTAAATATGCAATACAGTACTGGAATAACAACCACAACAAGACAGAAACATCGTACATCGCCACCACACTCACAAGGAAACAAAAGGTAGAAATGCTATATACGATGGCCAATCAAATCAAAGAATCTTTAAGTCACCAGCATAGTAGAACTCATTCACGAGGAATAACCACCGAAAGAAAATAATGAGCTTAAAGAATACATCTTAACTAGAGAGAAACAAGACATAACAAAATATACACAATATCCAGGTCAACAATAAGAAACCAAATCATACCGGCAAGGGAAAACAACTATAACCAATCTCGGCTAAACAATTAGCTTCACAGAATAAAACCCAGCTTGAATCAATGCTCAATAATAAGCAACACCAAGGAAATACCATCAACATGGATAAATTTCTAACTAAACCTAAGTAGCACTTAAGAAAAACTCATATTAATAACAATATACGACTCACGGGCATGCTTGACACCAACATTTAGATATTTCAATTACTGCTAAACAATTATAGGGCAAGTAATACTACGTCTTAGTCAATTAGGCAGTTTATGAAGAAAATATAGCATTCTAGTAAAGGAGGTAAAATACTCATTTAAGTTAATTAAGATCGAATAGACAACGAAGGAATCTAAAAGCAAGTAATCCTAGTTTAAGCAGGAAATGATGAAATTAGCAATCAAGGATTCGAATGTAACAATTAAAATTCATACACAGGTAATATAAGGACCTACGAATCCTAAAAGCCAACCTATTTGCAAATAAGTCCGAGTACGCACTCGTCACCTCAAGTACACAGGCTATAATAAACATAGAAGACTCAATACTAAGGGGTAGTTCCCCCACACAAGGTTAGGCAAGATACTTACCTCCAAGACGATAACTCGGTACTCAAAAATGGACTTCTCGGGCGGAAAGACCTCCGGACGGCTCAAAATCAACAAAACAACTTCAAAATACACATAAATCGTATAAGGAACTATTCCGAATAATAAAGCTTCAATCTTTAAAAATTTATAAAAATCGACCCAAAAGTCGACCCCCGGGCCCGCACCTTGGAACTAGACAAATTTTACAAAATCCAATTACCCATTCCGATACGAGTTCACCCATACTAAATTTATCAAATTCCGATACCATTTGGTCCTTCAAATCATGATTTTTCATTTTAGAAATTTTCCTTCAAAACCCACAATTTCCTCAGCCCAAAACACAAATTAAATGATAAAAACAAGAACTAATTCATGAAATATAATTAATTCTAGTGGAAGAACACTTACCCATTCGATTTGTATGAAAAACCCATCAAATATCGCCAAGAACAGAGCTCTAGAAGTCAAAATTTGTTAAAAATGGTAAAACCCTCGGTTTTGGAAACTTATAATCTGCCTAGGTGTTTTGTTCATCGCGACCGCGGAAAACAAGACGTGATCGCGTAGAAGGAAATGGTTGCTGGCCTAAAATGCTTTATGCGATTGCGTATAAGGAGTAGGTTATCTTTTGCGATCGCGAATGAAGTTATGGGAACGCAAAGAGGAAAAAGGAAGGTTGCCTGGATTGTACTACGCGATCGCGAAGATGCTCACGCGAACGCGGAAAGGAAAAAGGTGGAGTTACGCGATCGCGAGGGTCTTTATGCGAATGCGATGAAGGGGATTGAGGCGATCAGCAGAGACACATCGCGATCGCAAAAGGAGCATTGCGATCGCGATGAAGGGCTTCAGACACCGGAAGACAACCGTCCAAAATTGGAAGAAAGTGGCCCGTAGCCCATCTGAAACACACCCGAGGCCCCCAGGACCCCGTCTAAATGCACGAACAAGTCATATAACCTAACACGGACTCACTCGAGATTTCAATCACATAAAACAACACCAAAACAACGAATCAAATGAAGAATTCAACTTATAAATTTTCAAATATCAAGACTCGCGTCGAAACCTATCAATTCAACCCGGAATGACGTGAAATTTTGCAGACAAGTCACAAATAGCACAAAGGACCTACAACCATTCCGAGCCCCATATCAAAATTTTACCTATCGGCCGAAATCGCCGAAATTCTAACATTCGACAAATTACCTCAAATTACTCTACGGACCTCCAAAACCAATTCTGAACGCGCGCCTAAGTCCAAAATCATCATACAAAGCTGTTGACATCACCCAAAACTCATTCCGAGGCCGTTTACACAAAAGTCAAACCTCCGGTCAACTTCCATCACTTAAGCTTCAAAAATTGAGATTTGCCTCCCAATTCAACTTCGTATTATCCGGTAACTGAATCCAACCACGCACGCATGTCGGTATATACAATGCTAAGCTATTCATGACCTTACGCCACCAAACAGAGTTTAAATTCTCAAAATGATCGGTCGGGTCGTACATTCTCCCCCCCCCCCCCCCTTAAAACAAATGTTCGTCCTCGAACGTGCCAAGATTTACCTCAAACTTATCCAATCGCTGAATGCACACTTCCAACACACACCCGTGGGTGATCCCACGTCACCCAACCTACATAAGACTGATGACATAATCACAACTGCAATATAGCCTTCCCATCACCACCGATAAGCCTCATACCTCTATTTCTCACATTCTACTCATTCCCAAAAGACCCATTTCTAAATCCATACCCGTAATTAGCCTCAACCAGATGCATCAACTCATGAATACACACACAAGGCACAACCATACAATGAAACGCATCACACATGGGCTCAAATAACACTTTTGATCACAATAGCTGCCCGAAATCAACTCAACATTGGCAATTAGCCCTATATCCAAACAGACTATGTTCCAAACCCCATAATACTGATAGTGATGCAATAAACACGAAGACTTCATTATTAAACACCCGAATCACCGAGCCACAACTGACACCACCGGGCACACATCCCGCAAGTTAAACTAAAGAAGCACATAACATAATGACTGAATATGAATATAGAAACATATAAAGGAACTATCAACAAGCCCATAGGCAGAACTCTCTATCAATACTGACTTACCAAAAGCAATATAACAAGGAAAAGGCAAGGCATATGAACAATTCACAAGGATCCCATCCTGATAGAATTTCCACCGCGGTCTCAGCCCGGTCCAAACATATCGAATCACAAATATCACGAGGACATCATCCTCAACTCTGAATCACATACCGAAAATATATCATACCAATTGAAATTCCTCCACTAATTCATCTCAGCTAATAAAATCATAATGCTAGACGAACTCATATCTCGATGGACTATCAAATCACAACTCGTAAACAAAATACTTAGGAAAATCACATAAAGCTTACCACGAAGAACATCGAGGACTCACTTCCAGATTCATTACTATCAAGAATGAATAAAACAACCATAGACACTGGCTACTACTCATATAATCTCCCAACATGAGCAAACACAAAATGGAGTGCAAAACACGGAACTCACTCATAAATGAAACAACAATTATGGGGGACTCGTCCTGACCAACGGAACTATAATGAAATACAATTGGTGCCCCTCTGTAACATATCAAAACATACCTCTGTGATAATACCTGGCACCACGGCCTCCAGCCTACTATATAAAACACATCAACGGGTCAGGTCTCCCCCTCTTAGGCACCCTCCACTCACCTGAATACCCTGCTATAACACACATGCCTGAACCCTGGAACAATCTCTCACAATGTGGCTAACATCTTCACACTGAAAACAATCTCTCTACCGATGTGGCTGTGGAAAACATACAATACGAATCCTTTGAGACCCATGAGTACCTGAAAACCCCTATGCGAAGCTGGTAATGCAACTGAACTGGTTGACCCACAAAACCTCTACCGTGTCGTACCTTGCCTCCATAATAAGGACCAGTAGATTTCTCCGATCTACGAGGCCTCTTTGCCTCCGTGAACTCTCTCTCGTGATCTCGTCTGTCCTCTCGCTCCCGGTCCCACATGCTCTCTAACCGGCGAGCTATTTCTACTACCTGCTAAAACGAGGCATCCGACTCTAATCTTGGGTCCTGCTGAACCGAATATCATGCGTGAGTCCCTTAATGAATCTAAGAACTCGCTTCCCAACTGAAACAACCAAGTGAGGTGCATATCTGGCCAACTCACTGAATCCGACATAGTGCTCCAACGCTGACATAGTGCCCTGACACAACTGCTCATACTTCGCGCGTCATGCATCTCGGAAGAACTGGAGTGCCAACTCCCTCAAAAGTATATCTGAAACCTGAATCCATGCAAGTGAAGCTGACTCGGCCAAGCTACCCCCAACTCACATGTCCGCCACTAGTGACAAACCGCTCCTCCGAGCTGAGACGTGACAAAAATAACCCCACTCATCTCCATAATACCCAAAGTACAAAAAATGTAGTGACAATCCTCTAGGAAACCCTGGGCATCATCTGTCGCCAATCCACTAAAAGATATGAGGGTGGTACTTTCTGTACCCCTCAAATCCAAGTTATTCTTCCTCCGATGTCGCTGCCCTAACTACGGGCTGAACTAATACCACATGCCGTGCTGCCATGACAATTGGAACCTGACCAATATGATCTCGCTCCTCTAGAGAGTAGACGGTGGGAGTCTGAACTCCTCCCCTGATCTGTGAAGCAACTGGTGCACTGGAATCAACCCTGCCTGAGTCAATGTACCAATTATACTCAAAACTATGCCCAGGCATCCTGAAGTACGGGGTAGCAACAGGCACCCCCAGTACCTGTCCCCCACTGGAACTACTGCGGCTTCTCAACGGCTGCTCTGGTAGGCATCTAAACTGCGACACGTGCTCCTCATCGGCCTCTGTCTCAGACTTTTGCGACGTTTGCTTTGGGGTAACATCATTGGGAACCGCAGCTCGTGTCCTCACCATCGGTGAGAGAAAGGAACGAAAACTTCAAACTTCAAGATCAATGAACCCGCACGATTGGAATGAAGGAAGTTAAATTGTCCTAATAGTTCCACAACATCTCGAAGATAAGTACAGACATCTCTATACTGATCCAAGAGACTCTACTAAACTCGCTTATGACTTGTAGCACCTATGAACCTAGAGCTATGATACCAACTTGTCACGACCCAAATTTCCCTCCGTTGGTATCGTGATGGCACCTAGCCTTAAGGACTAGGTAAGCTTATCATTTCACTGAACAACAACAATAATAAAGGAAATATCACAGTCTCGATATGGAAATCTTGACAAAATTTACAATTTCCCAAAATCGGTAATACAAGTCATAAGCTCTACGAGATCTTTCTACAACTTCTAATACAAATGTTCAGAAATAAGGGAGTACGGTTGAACAAAACAGGAAAGTGACTCTGAAGCCTGCGAACGCAGCAGCAGGTTTACCTTGAGTCTCATCACCAATGAATTCGTGCAGCTACTAACAATAAATACCTGGATCTGCACACAAAAATGCGCAGAAGTGTAGTATGAGCACACCACAACGGTGCCCACTAAGTATCAAGACTAACCTCAATGAAGTAGTGAAGAGGACTAGTCAAGACACCGCTGGTCTAATAAGAAAAAGGCATAAATATAAAAATGACTGAAACATAATATCTATCTAAAGGTTTTTCGATTTAATTAATGGTATGACAAAATAATGCGGAAGAAATTACAGCAAATAAATCAACAGACAACATAATAGAAATACTCAAGGAGGATGGACAGAATGTAAGCCAAATGTCAAGAATCACAACACAATAAAAACACTAATAACTCATCACTGCATCAATTTATTCACATCCGGACTTAGCCAATAAACTCAATAAAGCTGATCAAACCTTCGAGTGAAAACCTTTGAATCGTGAGTTTATATCGAAAGCTTTAAAGGTGTAATCATTTCGGAATAGAGAAATATTCTTTGAATCATACTTTCTCTGAATGTATATTTATATATTTTTTTATAAAGAGAATCTTTAAAACATAGTTCCTTCAAAATACGTGGTGTTCAAATATACTTTCCCAATAACTGCTCGTCAAATATCATTTTTCTGCAAGACAAATACTTTTCAAATATACTTTCCCAATAACTGCTCGTCAAATATCATTTTTCTGCAAGACAAATACTTTTCAAATATACTTTCGAAATAGGAGTCCTTCAGACATAATGTTTCAATGTGTGTGTGTGTGTGTGTGTGTGTATTTCATCTTTCCACCCAAATCTCCTCAATGATAAAACCACCGGAACTCAGTCTGTAACTCAGAATTTATCATGCAATGCAGTACATGGGAAAAGCTCCCGGAATACGTCTGTAGTCCAATTTAAATATGCGATGTAGTACAGGGGGAAATCTCCCGGAATATCGTCCGTAATCCCAATTTAAATATGCAATGAAGTACAGGGGGAAAGCTCCCAGAATCTCGTCCGTAGTCCCAATTTAAATATGCAATGCAGTACAGGGGGGAATGCTCCCGGAATACTTCCGTAGTCCCAATTTAAATATGCAATGCAGTACAAGAATAGCAACCACAACAAGACAGAAATATCGTACATCGCCACCACACTCACAAGGCAACAAAAGGTAGAAATGCTATGTACGACGACCAATCAAATCAATAATCTTTAAGTCACCAACACAGTAGAACTCATTCACGAGGAATAACCACCGAAAAAAAATAATGAGCATAAAGAACACAACTTAACCAGGAGGAGGAGGCCCCCGAGGACCAGGCTACCAAAGAACAGGCTCCCGGAGATGTGACTCCTGTGGATGCTGCCTCCGAGCAAGTGACCCCGGTAGTAGATTAGGTCCTTTTTATTTTCTTTCTTCTGTGTAAGGGCTTTATGTGGGAGTTTTGTAAATGTATTTTTGGACCAACTTTTGAATATAAAGGAATTTTTGTTTTGTCTTCGTTTTGTGTTAATATTCGTCTTGTCTTCACTTGAGAAATGAAATTTGGTGTTGTTGACGATCATCGAGATTATTGGACTTAGAATATAAGACCCTTAGGTTTTGCATTTGATCGATGATCGATAATAGGTTACCCCTTAATGTTCGAGCCTAGTTTTATGTTGGTTCAACGTTAGCTCGGGGTGAAGGACTTATAAGTCCGAGCTAAATAAGGTCTCGAGCACTGTAAGCTTCGACCTTTAAGCTCTTTAAATATTGGCCCTTAGGTTCTTTAGCTTTTCCCTTAGGATCTTTTAGGTCGGACCTTAGGCTCTTTTAGGTTAGCCCTTAGGCTCTTTCAGGTTGGGCCAATTCGGCCTCTAAAATGGCTATAATATTTTCCCCTTTTTGGCTAAAGACTTAGTGAAAATTTTGGTATGCCTTAGCATGTATCTTTTGTATTCGTATTTGTTCGATTTTTTGAAGGTTCGATTGATTGGAACCTCGTTTGTAAGTCTATATGTAACGATAATCGAATACCTCTCGAGGTTTTTTCGAAGGCTAATATTTTCGAAGCCTCCGCATTATTCGAGGGCTGATTTTATCGAAGCCCCTTATAATTTTCTTTTGCCGAGGGTAGCCTGATTTAACCAGTTTTTCGAAGTATTTGAAGTCCTTAGTTTTATGGCGGAAGTCGGACGTCTCCGAGCCGCATTATTTCGGTCGTAGCCTTTTATATGATTGTAGTCTTTTATATGGTCGTAGCCTTTTATATGGCCATAGCCTTTAGTCCCCAAGTGTGACGGCTGTGGACTTTATACTGAAGGGATGCCTCTCGGAGGTCTTTCAAGTTTGAGCATGCCTCTTTGAGGTCTTATAGGTTTGAATGTACCTCTTCGAGGTCTTATGAGTTTGAGTATGCCTCATTGAGGTCTTATAGGTTTGAGTGTACCTCTTCAAGGTCTTATGAGTTTGATTATTCCTCATTGAGGTCTTATAAGTTCGAGTATGCCTCTTTGAGGTCTTATAAGTTCGAGTTTTCGATGACTCAATGTGTTGACTGTCGATGACAGCCCCCGAGTACTCGGGGTGGTAGTCGTTTCTTGTAGAATAAAGTTTCGTATAGACTTCTTTTGAGAAGTGTTTTCATATAATAAGAATGTTTCTTCGAATAATTGATACATGTGTACATTTTTTGTCATTGGGGGATCGACTGCTCTACATGGACACGGTTCGTTTGACCGTTTGGCCCATTACATCATTTTCCTATCAAGGCCCTCTTTGGATTGAATTATTTTCATCGAAGATATAACTTCCGAGGGTGATGCCCCCCAGTATTCGAGGTTGATTGAAAAGAAACCTTGAATACTTGTTGAATTTCCCTTAGGTAAAATATAAGTGTTGCCTCGTTAAAAATCTTTTCGGTAAAACCCATTTGGGATAAAACTCGATCTAAGGGAAAAAGAGTACAACGCATGCTTTAAAACCAAAGGTCTTAGAGCTTGAGGGTGCTTCGATGTTTTCAATCGAACTCCTGCAAGGAGTTAGTTTTAGAAAATATTTATAAAAAATGGGGGAAGTTCGTACCTCAACAATAGTATCATTTCAGAAGTGATACATTCCAGTTGCTTGGTTGTTGCTCGCCTTCCATTGTGCCAAGTTTTCTAGGTACGGTCCTTCCTAATTAGGACCTGGTTTCCCTTCGTTTGGGTCTCGAGTATTAAGGGTGACTTTCCTTAGGACTAAGTCCCTGACTCCGAAATGGCGAAGGTTTGTCCTTCTATTGTAATACCTCTCGATCCTTTGGTTTTATGCGGCCATTCTAACTAGTGCGACTTCACGTTTTTCGTCCAGTAGTTCGAGGCTAGTGTTCATGGCCTCGTGGTTCGAATCCTCGGTGGTATGCTGAAACTTGACGCTAGGTTTTCCGACTTCAACCGAAATTAACGCTTCGGACCCATATACCAAAGAAAATGGGGTTTCTTTTATGCTCGACTTTGACGTCGTTCGATATGCCCATAGCACCTCGGGCAATACTTCTCTCCATTTTCCCTTTGCATCATCTAGCCTTTTCTTTAAGTTTTGAATGATGGTTTTATTTGTGGATTTAGCCTGGCCATTTTCACTTGGGTTTGATAGAATCCTTCTGATTTTATGGTCCTCGAGGAATTTTGTTACTTTGCTGCCGATGCACTGCTTCCCATTGGCTCATGCTATCTCGGCGGGTATCTCGTACCGGCATATAATGTGGTCCCATATGAATTCGATGACCTCTTTTTCTCTTTTTTCTTGAAGGCATGCACTTCTACCATTTTGAGAAGTAGTAAGTCATAAAAAAAAATTAGCTTTACCTGGAGCCGTTGGTAGAGGGTTGACGATGTCCATCCCCCATTTCATGAACGGCCATGGGGATAGGACCGAATGGAGTTGTTCACCGGGTTGATGGATCATTGGTGCGAACCTTTGGCATTTATCACACCTTCGAACGAACTCCTTTGTGTCTGTTTCCATGTTATCCAAGTAGTATACCTCCTCAGCCCGCTCTGATCACCTTTCGAACCAAGGAATCAACACTAGAGTTATTCCCACAAATGCCTTTGTGGATTTCTCGTAGTACATAATCGGTGTCCCCCGGTCCCAAACACACTGCCAGTGGTCCGTCAAAGGTTATTCTATATAATGTTCCATTTTCATCGAGTGAGAATTGATCTGCTTTGGATCGTAAGGCCCTCGACTCTTTTGGGTCCGATGGGAGCTTCCCGTGCTTCAAGTATTCGACGTACTTATTCCTCCAACCCCATGTCAAACTTGTTGAATTTATTTCCGCATGGCCTTCTTCAACTACCCACCTCGAAAATTGGACGACAGTCCCCGGGACAATGTCATCTTCTTCGAATGACGACCCCAAACTTGCAAGTGCATCGACCTCACTATTCTGTTCTCGGGGCACGTGGTCCAGTGTCCATTCTTTGAAGCGATGTAATGTCACTTGAAGTTTGTCCAAGTATATTTGCATTCTATCCTCTCGAACCTCAAAGCTCCTATTCACTTGTTTTACTACCAAAAGATAGTCGCATTTGGCCTCGATGACCTCTGCTCTTAGGCTCTTGGCTAGTTTGAGACATGCACTCATAGCCTCATACTCAGCCTCATTGTTAGTTAATTTTGAAGTTTTTATAGATTGTCTAATGATGTTACCCATAAGCGGTTTTAGAACTATACCGAGCCCGGACCCTTTCACATTCGAGGAACCATCTATGAAGAAGGTTCATACCCCCGATGATGTGCCCGTTTTTAGCAAGAGTTCCTTTTCTACTTCGGGCACGAGGGCAGGCGTGAAACCAACCATGAAGTCTGCCAAAATTTGAGACTTGATAGCCGTTCGGGGTTGATATTCGATATCATACCCCCCAAGCTCGATGGCCCATTTGGCCAATCGGCCCGATAATTCGGGCTTATGCAAGATATTTTGAAGTGGATATGTAGTCAATACACATATAGAATGGCATTGAAAATATGGTTTCAACTTCCTAGATGCACTTACTAACGCAAGAGCTAACTTTTCTAAATGCGGATACCTGGTTTTAGTGTCTCCTAGGGTCCAACTTACATAATAAATAGGAAATTGCGTACCTTGTTCTTCTTGAACCAACACGCCACTTACCGATACCTCGGACACGGCTAAATACAAGTAGAGTTTTTCATCTTCCTTCTACGTATGGAGAAAGGGTGGGCTCGGGAGATACCGTTTTAATTCTTCTAAGGCTTGTTGACACTCCGGAGTACATGTGAAGTTGTTCTTCTTCCTGAGTAAGGAAAAGAAATGATGACTTCGATCCGATGACCTCGAGATAAAACGGCCCATAGCAGCTATCCGCCCCGTTTGTCGTTGCATGGCTTTCACATTATTTACGACAGTGATTTCCTCGATGGATGATTTTATCGAGGTTGATCTCGATCCCCCTGTTCGATACCATGAACCCTAGAAACTTTCCCGAGCCAACTCCAAAAGTGCATTTCTCGTGATTGAGTTTCATGTTTTACTTTCTTAATATATCGAACGTTGCCTACAAATGGGTCAAATAATCCTCTGCGCGCAGGGACTTTACTATCATGTCATCAATATGAACTTCCATAGATTTGCCTATTTGATGTTTGAACATTTTATTAACCAAGCGTTGATATGTAGCTCCTGCATTTTTTAGCCCGAAGGGCATTATATTATAGCAATATGTACCATACTTTGTGATAAATGAAGTCTTTTCCTGGTCCTCCGGGTTCATTTGAATTTGATTGTACTCGAAGTAGGCATCGGAAAAAGTAAGGATCTCGTGGCCAGCCGTAGCATCGATTAAACAGTCGATGTTGGGAAGTGGGAAAGAATATTTAGGGCATGCTTTGTTCAAATCTTTGTAGTCTATACACATTCTAAAATTATTTCCCTTTTTAGGGACTACCACTACATTAGCTAGCCATTCGGGATATTTTACTTCCCTAATGGATCCTATCTTTAGAAGTTTGGTTACCTCATCTTTGATGAATTCATGTTTTATCTCGGACTGAGGTCTCCTCTTTTTCTTCACCGATTTAAATCTGGGGTTTATACTTAGTCGATGGGTGGTTATCTTAAGTGGGATCCCTATCATATATAAGTGGGACCAAGAAAAGTAATTAATGTTATCGATAAGGAATCGAATGAGTTTTTCCCTGTGTTCAGGTGTTAATCTCGTTCTCAGGTATACCTTTTGGTCTAGCAAGTGCTTGATCAATACCACCTGCTCGAGCTCCTCAAACGTGAACTTCATCGCATTTGACTCCTCAGGGGCGACGAAAGCTTGAAGGGTGAGGAAATCTTCTTCTTCATCCTCGACTTCCTGTTCCTCGATCGCATGTTCCTTAGGCTCAGTCGAGGATATGGGCTGGGATTTATATTTGGGTACTTGCTCGTCCTTCGATTTTTCCGATGTGGAGGGAGCCGATACTGGTTCCAAGTCGTGTACTGCAAACATCTCCTTAGCTGCATGCTTCTCTCCATATACTATTTTCACGCCATCCTTTGTTGGGAACTTCATCATTTGATGAAGGGTTGATGGCACTACCCTCATGTTGTGGATCCATGTCCTTCCAAGTAAAGCATTATACCTCATGTCACCTTTGATGACATGAAACTCGGTGTTTTGTATGGTTCTGTACACGTTGACTAGGAGGATGATTTCTCCCTTCATTGTTTCGCTCGCCATGCTGAAGTCACTCAAGACTCGAGATACTGGTATGATTTGGTCGAGCAGCCCGAGCTGCTCCACGACCCTTGACCTGATTATATTTTCCGAACTACCTGGATCCACGAGAACACGTTTAACTTTAACTTTATTTAAAAGGATAGAAATTATTAATGCATCATTGTGAGGCTAAGATAAGGCCTCGATGTCTTCCTTACTGAATGTGAGGGTGTCCTCGGGCATGTAGTCCCAAGTCCGCTTCTCCCTTTTGATATATACTTTGGTACGTTTGAATATGGGTCCATGTGGGACGTCGACTCCACCGATGATCATGTGAATGACATAATGGTGCTCTTTCGGTTCATTCTTCCTATTTGTGTCTCTTTATCAGAAATGGTTCTTGGCCCGGACACTGAGAAATTCCTGAAGGCTCCCTTCGTTGAACAATCAGGCTACCTCCTCTCTAAGCTGCTTGCAGTCCTCGGTCCTATGACCATGAGTACCATGATATTTGCACATTAAGTTGGGGTTCCTCTAGGAATGATCTGTCTGTATGGGCTTGGGCCATCTGGCGTCTCTAATTTTGCACTCGGGGGGAAAGGTTTTTTCACAAACTTCTTTGAATCTAGTCCTTTCAAAACCGGAGGTGCTCCCGGTATCTGGTCGACCCTCGAGTTGTATATTTCTACCTTCTTATTGTTGTCCTCAATCCTTTTTTTCTCCCGACTCGATCCTCTTTGTGAGTTCCTCTAGCATTCTCATGATGGTGGGGTCAGATCCCGACCAATTATTGCTTGATCTCTTTGGGGTTTTCTCAACATGATGAGCGGTTTCTAGTCCTGCCACGCTCGAAGTCTTTTGTTGGCTTTGCAGCTGAGCGATAGCAACTTGTTGTGCTTGCAACATTACAAAAATCACTTGTAGACTGACTTCTCTTTATTCTCGAGCTTGTGTCCCCTGGGCATCGGGATGGTTCCCTCCATGTATACTTCCTTCAACGTCAGTGCCCAAGTCGATGTTCAAAGCAATGTGTGAACCAGCGTCGAATAGGTTAGGGGCTGGTGCTACTCCAGGGTTAAGCGGTGGTACACCGGTCCCTGAAGTTGTTGCATTGTTTTCCCCATGGAATCAGAGATTGTCGCTTCCATGTACTGGTGTGTTTGCTAAGTTAGACATATTTTAACCTGAAATCAAAGAATCTTTGGCAAGAAAAAGTGTAAAGAATAACATGTGTTATCAGAAAACTAGCACTAAAATAATCACTATTATCTTTATCCCCACGGTGGCACCAAACTGTTTACCTCGAAAATAGTAGTAACAATTAGATTTGATTTGTGGTTTTAAAAATATGTGATTTATTTCAACACAAGTGAATAAACAAACAATATTAAGTGTAAGTGAGAAGAAATGATGAACCAAACCAGTGTTGCTAGAGCAATAGAGACCTCGAGCTCGATATTCTCGGGGGCCTTGAGGTGAGTTAATAGAAATAAAGTAAGAATAATAAAGTAAGAGCAATAAAGCTGAAAAACAATTCTGAGCACAGTAAACAAGAAAAGTAGGATAGAATGTTCTATTGCCAGTGATAAGATGATTTTTACAAATGATTGGGGTCCCCTTTATATAGGAGGGGAAAACCCTAATATGGTACATTTCTAATTATGGTAAAGAATTCTACTGGTACAACTGTATAATAACCTAGTACGGACTTGTACTAACTTGTACAAATCTTATCCCATCATTTACACCCTGATCCTTGTGTCCTTGAGAGATTTTCGCTTTTTCTTGAGTGTCATCAAAATTATACTATCTCGAGGTAGATCAAGGACCTCAATTTTCTTCCCGAGGTGCGCACATCCCGACTAGACTTGATTCTTACTTCGAGTAGCCCGAGCTCGAGCCCGGGGTACAATTGAGGCTTCGAAGTCGGTCTCTCCGATTTCGACCGTATACAATATATATATATATATATATATATATATATGTGTGTGTGTGTGTGTGTGTGTGTGTGTGTGTGTGTGTGTGTGTGTGTATCGACTAGAATAAGTAAATAGTAAATTCCACTGACCATTAGTATGAAAATCCCTTATAAGTCTTGACCTAGTCAAAACTAGGCTCTAAGCCACCAAAACCATATTGTTCTGACGAATACTTACATTTCTTTTTATTAAACTCAAATTGTATTAATCAAAACGTATATATGTACAAAGACAAGTAGTTGCTGACCAACTACTATCCAGAATTTAAATCTAGTCCTAGATTACAATTTCATTCACACCTACTACAAATCTCGGAATTGCTAAAACATCTGTGAAACAGAAGATGTACAGATCATTACATACAAAAAGACTAAGCAAATATATCTAAGCTATGTAATGTCATGGATGTCTTCTGTCACTAGTGTGCACGTGAAGGACAATTTCTTTGCAGATTTTGTGCTCCTAAAAAATGTCTTGCTGAAATCTAATCATGTTCTTTTCCCTCCATAAATTGTATATTAGCATAGAAAATACATAGCTAGCAAGCACCTCGCCCTATCTTCTTTCTAGCCATTCGACATGCCCATCTAAGCTCCTCTTTCAATCCATTTATGTTCCTTTTCATGCCTAACCACACTAGTAATCTAGTTCACACTCTTATTGTTACTGGGCATTCAAAGAATAGGTGCTCCAGTGTTTCAGTAGTGGCTTTGCAGTAAGCACAATCCCGAGGCACCTGCACTCCTATTTTATATAGTCTATCCACTGTAGCTAGTCTTTCATGTGTATCCAGCCATAATATAAACTTGAATCTGGGGAGTATGCTTGTCTATAAGACTATGCTCTTCCAACAGACTTTCTGATACTTGGTCATCAACATAAGGTAGGCCTGCTTAATTGAAAAATGTTCGTGCACCTACAATATCTTCGGTCAATCCATCAAGGATCCCTGCATGGATTGACTCTGGAGGGTCTTTGTAGTCTCTAAGATTTTTCCGATCACCCATGTTGCAGCCTTAGGTGTAGGCATGTGCTCCGAATCCTGTTTTTTGATGTAGTAGTTATGAACCTATTTATCCACAAGCTGTCTTTTTTCATTGCATCAGCCCATAATTTCTTGATCACAACAACTTCGTTCTAAGTGCACAGGTTTATGACATTCAGGCCCCCTGCAGTTTGGGGCATACAAACTTTTTCCCAAGATACCAGTGCTTTTTTTTGTTGTGATGGATGCTTCACCAGTCCATAAGAATGATCTACATATTGTTGCAATCATCTTCATAACCTTCTTGGATAGAAGGAATATTTGTGCCCAATAGGTTTGAATACAAAAAAGTACTGATTTGATCAGTTGTAGTCTGCCAGAGTAAGAAAGCAGCCTTGCAGACCAACAACTAATTTTTGTTGGGACCTTCTCAATTAGGGGAAAACATTGTTGCACAGTTAATTTTTTAGATGACAGTGGTACTCCTAGATATCTGAAAGACCCCAACCAGGTAAATATAGCTTTTATCAGTGTTTTCTTGTAGTCCAGAAGCTGCATAAAATCTCTAGAAAGTCCTTTGAAAGAGTTTAATGGATTCAATGTTTGCTCTGCAGAACATGAGTAAATCATCAGCAAAATAAATGTGAGTTATGCCCAGTTTCCTGCATCTAGGATGAAAGTTGAAATCACCATTCTCTACCAGCTGCATCATTTCTCTTTGTAAGTACTCCATAGCAATGACAAAGAGGTAAGGGGACATAGGATCCCCTTTTATGATCCCACTTTTTCCTAGGAATGATTTTGTAAGTCCTCCAGTTAGCACTAAGGAATATGAAACAGTTGTAACACATTCCATAATCCATTCAATGAATTTTAAAGGGAATCAAAGATCACTAAGCATTCTTCTCAAGAATCTCCAGTCTATAGTATCATAGGCTTTCCTTAAGTCCACTTTCATAATACATCTAGGAGATACACATTTTCTGTTATACCCCTTGAATAACTCATCGTCGAAAAGTATGTTGTCAATGATATTTTTTTCTTCTATAAAAGTTGTTTGTGAGTGCCCAATGATATTGCCAATCACCTTCTTAAGTCTCAATTAACACATTGGCAATGATTTTGCACGAGGTATTACAATATGCAATAGGTCTATAATAGACCTGAGATGGTGAGCTAACTTTAGGAATCGGAGTAATAGTTGTGTGGTTCACCTTTCTTAGAATTTTTCATGCTTCAAAGAAGCTTTATACTGAAACATACACCTCCTTATTCATTAAGTCCCAGTTTTTTGTAAAAAACTCTGTAGTATATCCATCAATCCGTGGAGCTTTGTCTGATGGCATGTCTTTGATGGCTATGTCTATCTCTTCTGTTGTCACTGGCTTTACCGATGCTATTTTCTGATCCATATTCAACACTGGCCCTTTTTTGATAACTTTTGAGTTTGGATATATAATATCCCCACTACAGTTGCCCATTAACACTGTGAAGAATGTCATAAACTCTTTTTCCACCTGTGTAGGGTTTGTGAGTTTGATACATGTGTTTGTATAGATAGATGTGATTGTATATTTTCTATGTCTGATCTTCCATTGTGCATGAAAGTACTTGAAGTTGGTGTCTCCACCTATAATGCAGTTTACCCTAGATTTTTGTCTGAGTGCTTGTTCTTCAATGTTACTCCATTTGTCTATCTCAACCAGTAGCTCCTTCTCCTGACCAAATAAGTTTGGGTAAAGAAGGGTTAGGTGAGTATGATGGCTAGTAATTGTGCATATGAAGTCATATACTGATTTAGATCCTTTAGCTTATGCTTCAAATCTTGTAACTTCCTACATATGTTGACCATAACATTTGCACCCTGGATCTGCTCCCATACCCTTTATAATATTGTATGAAACAGAGGTTGTTCCATTACATTCACAAACTGTTTAAATGGTTTTGGGTGTAATCCCCTTTTCTAACCACATCTTAGTAAAATAGAAGAATGATCAGACACTCCTTGATTAAGGAAGTTTGCCTCTACATGCCCATATTGCTGTAACCAGGGAAGGTTTCCCAAAGCTCAATCTATACTCTGTTGGGCACATCTGATTATTACACCATGTAAAATGCCATCTAATTGATCTTATTGGAGTCAGCTGCAAACTATTAAGCAGTTCCTAGAATCCTTAAACTTCCCTGGATGTGACTGGCTGCCCAATTCTATCTTAAGTAGTGACAACATTGTTAAAGTCTCCACATAGAATCCATGAAACACTTATTGGTGCACCAACCTGTTGTAATTCAGTCCACAATTCCTCCCTGTGCTGCAGTGTATTCTTGGCATAGACCACTATGAGGGTTGTACTAAATTGGCTAGTAATATCCTTTACTAGGCATTGAATGTATTGATCCTTTATTACTAATATTTGTACATTGATACGATACTTCCATAAGAGCCAAATTCCGCCATTTACTTTTGTGTTGTAATTACAACAATGGTTCCATCCTTTAGCTACTTTCTGCAGAATTATTTTTGCTTTACTTTCTTTAAATCTAGTCCACACAACCCATGATGTCTATTTTATGTCTTTTCCAAAAAGAGCTTCAATTCTTTCTGTTTTAGAGCTTGTTCAGCCCTCTAATATTCCGGGTGCATACAATCATGGAGAATCTGCCATCTTCTGTGCACATACAGGCCCTCCCCCTGTAGTGTTAGGCTCCTCAATCTTCGGGCAGTAAATTTGTTGGCCTTTTTCACTATCATAGGATATCTCTGTGTGGTATCTTGTGCAGCTATGATTTTTCCCTTTGACCCTTTGCTATTCTGCTTTACCCCAACCTGTTGTTCAGGAGCGTCTTCTTCTGCATTCAGGGAGGCATTTTGGTGTGCCTCTACCTACGTAGTTCTAGAAATAGATCCTCCTTGTTGCTTTTCCTGCTCTTTGCTTGGATCCTTTGCTTGCCAGACTGGTCCCTTCTTCCTATTTTTTCTCATTTTCCTCTTAGCCACTTCCTGGTAAGGTTCTTCCCTAGTCTCCACATTAGTCCTTCTGCAATTGTCTGAATCATGACCAAATTTTATGTATTCTACACAAAACTTTGGTCTCCGATCATATGTCACCTATTGTTGAAACACACCAAAGGGTATAGTAATCTCAATACACTCTGGAAGAGGCTAAGAAACATCTGCTTCAACCAATACTCTAGCATATGAGATCTTCTCCAGTTCTATAGTAAATTTGTCTGTATACAGTGGTTTACCTACTCCACTAGCCAGTTTGCTTAAGGCTTCAAGGGACCAATATCCCATTGGTAGACCTGGGAACTTCACCCACAATGGAATGGTGCTAAGGTACTCTGGATCAAAGTAGAAATCAATTTCTCAGTTCTTCAATATTAAAAGGTTTGTTGTGATATGTGTATGGGCCAGCATGCAAAACCAAATCTCTACCCTCTATCATATGGAATTTAAAAATATAGTACCCTTCATCATGATGCAGATCTTAGGCTTTGTGAAAAAATTCCATACCGCTGTTACATAGTTGTATCCTATCAGGGTCGTATTCCAAAATTCCTCCTGAGATGTGATATCTTCTGCTACTATCTTAAACACCAGCTTACCATACCTCATTGATGGAGGAACATAGGTAATAGGTTTCCCCATTTGCGATCCACGGTTATTGACATGACCCTCATTTGGTTCAATTAACTCCTTCGCCGCCATAGTTGTTAGATGCGTAACAATACCAATTTCAGAGAATCGCAATCGACGAGGTGCATGAATTTCCTTCTTCACTTTCTCATTTTTACCTCTCGTTAAAGAAATATACAACATTTATATATTTTTTCGGCTATTATTTTTACAGCAGCTATACAATGTCATTTTCTCATTGAAAACTAGCACAGAAGGAAATATTTTCAAGGTCAAAACTTTAGAAGACATTATCTTAATGAGGAATTACAGTGATAATTTGCGTTATCCAATAAAAGGAGAGAAAACATTTTTCTTCATAGCATAATATTTGTTTCATGAATCAGAGTTGGGTAACACCGTTAGTTTTTGAACATATTGTGTCAGTGAGACCAAATGTGCTCCACTTTAGCAAACTTAAGGGACTAAATATGCTTAGGGTTATATTTGAGGGACCAAAATAGACCTACCTTCAAAGATAAGGGACAATATTGGTCAAAAACTCCGTGGTGTATTTCATGATATCGGCAACGATCCGTTAGTCTCGTATATTGGTTGAATTTCTGTACAACTTCTACAAAATTATGTTTATTCGACAAGAACTTTTATATGTATGTGACCGTAAAAGGAAGGAGGACAGAGTTTCTAAAAAAGCTAAAAACTTTAAGATGTGAAACATTTGCAAACACAGTTGATGTTGCTCAAATTCACATATAAATTATGTGGTTGGCATATTAAAAAAAAATTACTGTTAAAATACTCAGATAAATTATAATTGAAGTCGAATATTTCTTTTCAATATATTTAAAAGAAAATTTTCCATATAATTGTGATTTGCGATGACAATAATATCAATAGAATCGGTTCACATTCATCAACTTGAGCTTGTATTTTTCCCTTCAACTTCTATCACACATATATTATTATACTTTTAAGATATTTGTAGCAATTAGTATGAGATATACGCGCAGCATACATACCCAAAAATTAGTATAATATATATATAGAGAGTTTCTTCAACCAAAAAAAAGAACAGAGAGAGTTCCAGCTCAGTTCCTTTCCTTTATAGATCTAAGAACATACATAATTGCTCAATGTAAATTTCCTACCATATAGGGGTTATGGCCCCCTTTACCACCATTTAGATCGGCTTGACCATAAACAATTTGATCTTTCATTTGATGGCCATATTTTGCAAAACGAGCTTATATACCAATTAAGCGAAAAACAATTGATATTTAAAATAACAAACAAAACATAGTTAGAGATGTTGCATATATAACTATAATTAAAAGAAAAGTAGTTGCTATATAATATCTTAAACTTTTAAATGCAATGATTTATAAATAATTCAACATATTATCAAAGCTAGTACACATAACCTTTGGATTCACGTATATAACTGCTTCTAATCAACTTAATATATTCATGTATACATTTTGTAGAACAATAATATTAGGCTCGTACGCAAGGGAAAGAGGATTTTGGAGAAAAATAGTAGATAAAAATGTTCAATCTCTGATAAAGTTAAAAATGGCTACTAATTTTAAAATATTGAAAGAGTAAAGAACGAATGAAAAGTTCAAAGAGCTACATATATCTCGCCATTATCATCAGAAGTTCATGTAGTTATAGACCTAAATCCTAATTCCCGTCATCCAGCTAAATTTCGGGAGGGGGGGGGGGGGGGGGGGGGGGTCAAGGAAGGATGCCTTAATTTGTTAAAATCAAATAATTAAATGTATCTTATTCTAAATGATCAAACATTAACCATCAAAGGTTGTGGTGGAGTAACGAGTAAGTAAGTGTTCCTCCATCTTTAACCAAAGTTTTATAAGGGTTCGAGCCCTAGTATGAAGTTGTCTTTGGGTAGAGAATGCTTTACCCGCAAAGTAGAACTTTTCCGACGCGAATCTGGATTAGTCGTCGGGCCTCAAAGTTGGTATGTACCGGACACCGAATAGAAATAAAAAAAGATGATCACATTATGGACACATGATATAATCTTGATGAAAAGAAAAACCGCTTTGATTGAAAGGATCGAGCTTGTTATGGCATGGAGATGGACCAGAAGGTGGCACTGGTCCTCTTGGAAGCTGATTTTGAAGCAAACTCTTATAATTCTTCTCTTGTATATATCTTATGCTTTCAACTTTAGAAACCATAGCTGTAAGTAGAAGAAAAAGAAGCAGAAAAACTAAAGCCCTGAGATTAAATCTCTCACAAACTGACATTTTCTTTGCTCCTTTTATCTTCTTGTTCTTCCACCCTTCTATTTGTTTTGAATGGGAAAATTTTAAAGAATTTTAACAAAGTCTTGAAGTTTATAGTATTCCAGATAGGAAAGGGTTCAAGTCGCTTGTGCAGACAAAGAAGAAAAGATTTCACTGCCGTTTGTTTAGACTAATACTCCCTCCGTCACAATTTATGTAACCGTGTTGGCTGATCACAGAGTCTAAATAAAATAAAGACTTTTAAAACTTGTGTTCGAAAATAAATCATAATTAAACATTTGCATGGCTATAAGTCATCTTATTAATAAGGATTAAAGAAGAAATTTAAAGTTTATTTTTAACAAATAAAGTGTGATATTATTTTTGCGATGGAGGGGGTAGTATATACACCCGAAAGCATTTTAATAAAAGAAAATTTTATGGCTAATTTAGGTTTTGGACCACTTTGAAATTGTTAGTTTTTAGAAATCGTAAGTTGAATGATGCAGTGGCGGCCAGTTTTAAGACTCTAAACATAGTCTTTCTTTAGTTATATTAACTCTCATTAAATATTAATTAAGTAGAAACTAAGACTATTTCCATTTGTCAAAAGAAACGTGGTTTGTAGCTTTGATGAATCCTATGGCATAGCTGGCTAGACGGCTAATATGAGAAAATTGGAATAGCTTCATAATCCTTGCAACCAAAAAAATCCCAACTCCCATATTTACTCATAAAATAGAAGAAAAAGAAGAAGTTTAATTCTACCAAATTATAAGATTTTTTTGATTTTTTTTAAGTTTAAAATATCAATTTTATCTACCACGCCCACCTCAAAATTTCCCTTAAATAAATGAAATTGAGAGATAGATATGTTTGGCATTGTGGGTGAGCCCCCGCAGTCCAAAGTGGAGTTACGTTTCGACACATCTTAGAAAGCAAAAAAAAGATTATAATTAATAAGCCTGTAACTGTCCGACATCGCCTATGACCGTTTATTGAACTGGCTTTTGGAATTGAGTTAACCTCCCCACGTATTCATTTCTTTATCAAGCGATTGGACATTGCTTTGAGAGCTTTCCTTTTCTCAAATAATTTATTGCATTAAGAAAACGAGAAAAATCCTACTACCTCAAATAGTGAGTTTCTTTCTTATGTAATAAATGTAAATGCCTAATTTTTGTTTTTTCTTTTATATTATACTTTTGAATAATTGTTTTGTGTGTTTGTAGATTTTTAGAATTAGATTTTTAGTTTAATTAGTGTGTTACGAGGGTTAAGGGATTGGGCTTTTCACTTTAAAGAAGAAATTGGTCTAAAAATGGACCAAAATCAACGGCCATAAGCACCTGACCCGCCCAGCTCAAGACCCCCAACCAGACGTGCCAAAACGGCATCGTTTTGGTTAAGTGGACTAGATTTAATCTTAGCCACACATCTTGACTTGATCCAACGGTCCTGATTTAATCGTCACTTGGGTTATTTAAAGCCTAAAGAGCCCAAAATTTGGCCTCTATTTTCCCTATTCTCTTTTCTTCTTCCTCTTTCCTCCCTCTCTCTTCATCCTTTCTTCTCCTTCCCCGCCGTCGCCGCCTCTCCCTACGGCGGCGCTGCCTGCCACCACCTCCAAACACCACCAACTTACACCGTTCTCTTCATTTCACTACCCTCTCTCCGAATCCAAGCCCCAAACCTTCGAAACCTCTGTCTAATTCCATGAAATCGAATCCCTAGGTAGCCGCCCCTTTATTCCTCTCTTTGATTTCATGGAAAATCCAACCACCCACCCCACAAACTTCACATAGACGTGTAGATCTCTAGGAGATCCACACTTTCCCTTTAATTTCACCTCCAAAACCCAACCACCGCCGTCTCCCCCCCCCCCCCCCCCCCCCCCCCTCCCACTGCCGCGACCGCCGCTGCCGCTACCTTATCGTCGCTAAGCCTCTATTCCAGCACGAGCACGACCTTGTCGCCTCTCTTTCTTTTTGACAAAATGCTGGACTCAACTTTGTCTCGTCAAAGTTTGTGTGTTTTTCAACATTTGTCGTTGAGAAAAAGAGGAGGGGAGGTCGATTCGCCATCAAGTCGTGTTGTACTACTAGTTTGAAGCCTAAGCGTTTAGGTAAAATCCTAATCCCTCGTTCATCGTTTTAGTTTCTCCTTTGTTGACTGATTTTTAGATTTTAGTTTAAGTTCCATTTTTTCCTCTTAATTTGTGATCAGTCGTCTTTTGTTGATTTTATAAATTATGTTGTTGTTTATTTGTTCAGGTCATTCCTTCAATCCTTTCCCTCTTTTTATAACTTCCGTTTTTCCCCATTTGTGTTTAGGTTTAGTTTATTTTTAGTTTATAATTAATTGTTAATCTGTGATTGTTAGTTCGTGTTAGTTTCATTGACAATCATCGATGATTAGTCGTTATATTATGCTTTTCGAATCATGTATTAGTTAGTATGTCGTTTAGTCTGTCATTATGTCTTCGTTTAGTAATCAGTTATATTAATCACTTCGATGTGAATACATGTTTTGCTGGCCTTAGTTTTTGTTATGTCTTCGGACTTCAACTAAAATTTTGAAGTCTTTGAACTATAACTGAAATATCAAATCCGTCAATTGTAGCTTCTTTAATTTCTGATTTTGATAGTTCTTTGGTTTAAAGTATAGGTTTCATTAATCAATGATTTTGTTTACTTATATCAGTATATTTGTTGTTTGATCATGATGTTTAGTCGCTCGTTAGGCTTGAATCACCTATCGGATTGCAGTTTCGGGTTGTTTTGATGTCATGTTTTAGTTTTGATTTAATAGTTTGTGTGTTTAAAGATTCAGTGTTAGTCCTAATTAACTAGATTAAGTTTGAAGTAGTTATTTAGTATAGGTGATTATATGTTCAAGCCTTTTTGATTCCTACTAGTTGACTCGTAATCGATCTTGTTTGAATTAGAATGAATCTAATTTTCCTTTTGTGGACTAGTTAGCTTTGAACTTGGTTTGAGGATTAAGAGGAAAGGGAAAGAAAGGGAGGGTACTTGAGTGTAGGGCCTTTATCTGTTTGCTTTTCACTGTTGCGGATTATTTTGGAGTACAATACTCCAAAATTTTGTCCATTTTTGGTGAGAAAAATTATTCATTAAACAAAAATCTGGTTTTGGACAGTTTTGGTCAAAAATCTATCATTTTGGACAGATTTTTTGCCAAAAAAATCTGTCTCAAAGTCCTTTTTCTCCTATATGAAGAGGAGGTCCTTACACACTATGAACACACTTAGATCACTCTCTTACACTCTAAAAAAGACACATCCTTACTCACTGAAAAAGGAACACCACTTGAGAGCAAAAACAAAAGATCAACTTAACATTTTTAGTAAGTTGAAAAGAAAGTTGAAACTCGTGACCTTTGCGAGTTGATTCTTAAGTGTAAAACCTTTAAGAAAGTAGAGGGATCTTGTAAAAAAAAATCCATAGTGACTCATTGCTGGTTGCAATTACTTTGTTGGTCATCTCGAGTTCATTTTCTTTGGTTTAAGAGCTGCTGGTTGTTGTTGTTGGTTTCTGTTTCTTGATCCATTGCTGATACTTATCTTTCTGCTGCCAGGTATTCCTTTTAAGCGCTGATGTAATTTCATAATACAAGTGAAGCAATTTGAGTTCCTCGATTTATTTTGCTTCCATGAAAATATTTTACTCAGACTGTTTCTAAACATGCTTTAAGACTACTGGAATAAAAGGCGAATGTTTGAGTTATGATTATGTTAAAATAGCATCCGTTTGTGTGTTACATTATCTTTAACTTAGGGGAAAATGTGTATTGAAAGAAAGAATAAATCCATATGTATATTAGTTACATGATGTGCATCTGTTTGGACAACATGTTGTGTGTTTAGCTTTCTATTTAATGTCGTTTAATCATTGAAAGAAGGACATATCTTACATTGTTCATATTAAGCTCTTAGATAAGGATCACGTTAGAGATGATGATTGGGGTTGTCGAATTGTTTTAACAGAATTACGCAAGAACAAATTGATTGGTTCACGATTATTAAGGTTTAAAGATCTGACTATCATGAGTCCAATTTGAGGTCAAGTTTTTTAAAAAGGACCATTATGTTCTTGTATAGATTGCTGCTTGGTTCATGTTCATCCACACGGAAATTATATGTTTAGGCTATGAGATATGGTAGTGTGGGTATTGATTTGTTGTTACAAGCATGTCATAAAGTTCCACAGGTAAAAAATAATTAATTTAGTATAGTTGTAGTCACGAATGAAGTATGGATAAGACAAAAAATGACTTCTTTAAATGTTGGATCACTAGGTTGTTTAAACCTTAAGAGAAGAGACAAATGGGCCAAGTAGAGCTATTTTAGCAGGCCCAAGTTTTAAACTAAGCGTAAGCCTAGCATGTTTAATTCTAGTATATGTTAGTTAAATAAAAATAAAAAGGGTAATGTATCCTCTCCTCTTGAATAATCAAATTACCTTTTATTAAATTAATAAAAGTTCTAGGCAAATGTTAGGAACAAGTGTAGCTTTATATTAGTTTTGTCATTTTAATTAATAACAACAACAATAAGAATAAGATTATAAGTAGGTTCAATATTAACTAAGTTTTATACATTGTCTTACCACCATTAAGCTACAAATAGGCATTTTCTTTTATGATAAAGATGAACAATTATTTTTCATGATCTAACCCCTATAGTAATTTGTCTTAACTAAGATAAATAATATTGTCTTAACCGATGTCGGGAAGCTCGCTTCGGAATAAAGACATAAATAAAGTGTCAAGGTCGCGAGGACACGTGTCGTTCCAATTCTTTCAAATAAATAAAAGTTTTATTTAATTAATTTCGAGTAGGCTCCACTTATAGGTGCGACACACGAGCTAAGGTCGGGGATACTCGTCTTTGTTAGTGTAAGCTAGAGTCAGGGATACTCGTCCTAGTTTGAGATTAATGAAGTCATCAACAATAAAATCGGACATAAGCAAAACATGAAAACTAAATGAAACACAGTTTATTTAAAATTAATTTAAAGCCAAATGTAGTCAATAATGCGACCGTGCTAGAACCACGGGACTCGGGGAATGCCTTACACCTTCTCCCCGGTCAACAGAATTTCTTACCCGGACTTTGCTTTCGCAGACCAATAATAAAGAGTTAAATCTTTCTTTGATGAGGGATTCAAATAAAAGGTGACTTGGAACACCCAAAATCAATTCCAAGTGGCGACTCTGTAAATAAAATATCCCTACTCAAATTTGTCACTTTAATTAGAAAAAATCTTTAACCCTCATCCACACAAATATCTATCTTTTCGAGGGTAGAAAAGGGGTGTGACAGTAAACACTATTACTAACAATAACAGAGGAGAACGATTAAAACCGATGAAATGTTCAAGAAGAATTACAAACTGAGAAGGTTCTTAATATAACAGTGATAGCAAGAAGGGAGGTGAGACCCATGGGTAAAACCCTTCCATCTAAAATTCTCCTTGGTACACACGCTCAATTTATCTATTACGAAGACTCAATAATAATATGCACAAAATGTGGGTGCTTAGGGCACAATCTCCACTATTGCTCAATTTTTTCAACCCCCTTCCACTTCGAAACAAACAAAGAATAACCCAAACACACCCCCTAGTGAACATGACCAACATAGCCAATGGAAAACCGTTACCTATGTAAAAACAAAAAAATTACTAAAACTACGCAAGATAAGCCACCCCAAACCAACTTCAAAAAGCAAAACCACCCACATCAACCCAATACCACCACCAAGGAACCTAAGGACCCACATGCCCCCCGACACCACAAACCCAATCAATAACATATCCCTGCGTAATCAATTCAAACTATCCAAACAAAGCCCTACACCGGACCCACCCCCTATAAAAGCCAAAATCATATATGCCAACCTTATACCACCTACAACTCAATCAATTAGCCCTACCCCAATCCCTTCCAAACCGCCATCATCACCCCTCCAATTTCCAACACCCACACCTCCTGTTAACCTAGAAGAGAATAATCATCATAACCGCTCACCCCCCCCCCCTTAATTCGTAAAATAATGTCCAAACGCTTACCTCCAAAACACAGTATCAACAAGAAACTACCTAAACTAGTCAACCATCATGACACTACCACACAAATTCCGACTACCAACATTCATATGCATGAGCACTCTCAACTAAATGCCAAAGAAACTCTGCATACAACTAAACCAATACAAATAAACGTAAACCCTACTACAACACTTATACCACAAACCATATCTCACACCCCCCACCCCCACCCCCTTTCACACTTTTCTCCCTCGCCATCATCACACTCAAAGGAGACCTCATCAGATCCTTCTCCCATTGACCTTACATCTCCAATACCACACGGCACGCCACTGCCTGAGAGCAACCTAATTCTCTCAACCAATGAAAATGGCATATTCCCTCAACCAACCGCTGAAACATTATGCACTCCAACCCCAAAGGACTCTTCAAATACCACCCTAACACAACTCAAGCCTCAACTCTAATTCCAACTTCTCAACAAACAATCACAATGTATCGACCACACAATCACAAGAACCATCACCACCAACACAAGCACAAAATATATATCAACAATGTCCATATCAACCACTACCATCACCTCCCTCCTCCACACATAATATTCCACCATCAACCCACCTATGCACGCCAGTGGACATCAATGCACCCAATAATCCCACTCATGCACCAACCTTCGAATGTTCCACCACAAAAATTACCAACCTTATACCAACAACCACCAATAGACCTACAACTACTATAAAACCATGTCATGCTCCTATTAAAAACATCGGAGGAGATAGCCTTTCAGTTCAATAGGGAATCCCAAATCAAGAACAACAAGACCAAGTCTTAAACCTAATCCATCAACAAGACATCACCTTTTGGAAAATGCAGGAAATCATCAATGACTACCAACAATGGCAAGCACAGGCACCTCACCATCCTCCCTACTGGAATACACCCCCACAGAACAACTTCTTGTCATGGTTACCTCCTCATAAACCAGTGGAGATCCCTCATCTTTCCAATGTCATAGCCAATGCAATAGCATGTTATCGACAATCACAATACCAACTCACCACCACCTTCTCCACACCAGAAAAATCACCAACCAGCAGAAGAAGACAACGACCTGCCGGAGACCTTCATGGAATCCATAATACTGAACGACTTCCTGACGATGTCCATGTCAGGAAACATAGAAACAAATACCTCATTTTCATCCCTCCAAATCTCCAGAAAACTTCATTGAACATACGCCTAGACCCATTCTCCTTGGAGGAGAGATACGTGATTCTCATGATCCCAAACTTGCAATACAATCTATTACCAGCAGCTCTTTACAATCCCCCACACTTGTTAATGCATTTGGAGCTTTCACTTGCTGCAGAAGGGAGCATTCAACATCATGAAGGATTAATGAAGATAATGCTTTGGAATTGCCGGGGAGCTCATAATCAACAATTCTGTCGGAACCTCAGATTTTTGCTAACATGGAATAACCCGTCTATCATATGCCTTACGAAAACAAAAATGGCAGATCACGCTGATGTTCTTATGGAGTTCAACTACACTAGATTAATCCAAGTAGCAGCACAAGGTCAATCAGGTGGAATAGTACTTCTATGGCGTGCTCATAAATTGGTAGTCAGCCCAGTAGCAGTCACAAGCCAGGTGATACATGCTTCTGTCCAGGTAAATAAATCACCTTCGTGGCTGCTATCCTTAGTTTATGCTAGTAATAATTTTACAAATCGAAAATTACTATGGAATAACCTACAAACTCTGCTTGACCACTATAATTGTGCATGGCTACTATGTGGCGACTTTAATGAGGTCTCCACCTCTAAGGAGAAACTTGGTGGAGCCCCTATTAATATAAAAAGATACTCCAAATTTAACAGTTGCCTTAGTAACATTATAATGATAGACCTAGGATTCTCAGGCCCTAGATTCACATGGATTAATAAGGCTAAATTTGATCACAAAAAACAATTACTCGAACACAATTATTATGGAAAGACTAGACAAGTTCTATGGTAACAATAAATGGGTAGAATTATTTCAAGATTCAACTGTTAAATATTTACCACGCACCCACTCCGTGTCACGCCCCAAAACCAAGGGACACGACCGGCACTCGACCGGGTAGCCCCAGTCAAGCGGACCTGGATTCCTTTTTCCCTTCCACGTATTATCCCGAAATTCACGATGTACATTATTCAATTATAATTAAGACGCATGCTTATAGTCTGAAATTAAACCATAGAATCCTGTCATTTCCAACGTGTGATAGAATACTTACAAAATATACCGAACACACAGTTTTACTTTACGTGGTCTACAAGTCATACTGCCCAAAATACATAAGTACATAACCCACATTTCCTGTCTACGGAGCCTCTAAGAGTACGAAGGAGTTATACATATAATACTTTCCGGTAACAAGGCTCCGGCTATACCTTACACGAATACCAAAATAAAATCCGGGAGAAAAGGTGGCATGAACCACACTTGGCCCCGGGAGGAGAGGGGCTCACCAAAACAGCTGATAGGATGAAGAGGAGGCACTAATGTCAGTGTGCTGGAGTACCTGCTATAGAACCACCTACAATCATCACAAGAATGTAGCACCCCCGGCAAAAGGGACGTCAGTACATTTGAATTGTACTAGTATGTATGAACAAACTTTACTCTAAGAAAACTCAATAATGCACAGGCAAGAGACAGACAGAGAGTCACACAGTTACTGCACAAGACATAGAAAGACACACAATGGAAATTCCACAATTTTCACTTCATCATAATCACAATTTCAATTCCACCATTGTCCCTTCTCATATTTCACCCTTATTTCACTTGTTGCGGCGTGCAACCCGATCCCACCTGATAATTTGTTGCGGCGTGCAACCTGATCCCACCTGACAATCACAATCACACCCTTATCACTTCTCACATATCACCCTTATCTCCCTTGTTGCGGCGCGCAACCCGATCCCACCTGACAATCACAATCACACCCTTATCACATCTCACATATCACCCTTATCTCCCCTGTTTCGGTGCGCAACCCGGTCCCACCTGACAATCACATCTCATATCAGCGATGACAAATCACAGTTCAATCACAAAAAATTTCAGCAATAAGAACACAACTTCTTTACATAGCCTTTAGCATATACATTCATACTCTTGGATTCATTATCCTTCTAGCACCGTTTTTCATAGCATGGCAGTGTGGTGATCAACTAAAGACAGACAAGTAATACACTTCTCACTTCAACATAATTCGGACAACCAGTTGCACATATTCATAACAATACACGTACCGTATGCTCGAACACCACAAGTGATTTTACAAAGATTAAAGTTAGCCATACATACCTAGAATCGAGTTTTCCTTTTTAATTTCTATTGCAATTCACCGAACCGCCTAGCACCGTCAATCTAGTTCACAATGCAACATATTTACCTTAGAATTAGGAGTCTCGAATTTATTTGAGCATTTTATCAAACACTAAGTGATCCCTTAGATTGACTAAACCCCTTTTTAGTGAAAGATTACTCTACTTGCTTCCCTTTACTAGGTTATAGAAGATTATTCACATGCATGCAAGGTACCAACTTTTCATCCTCATGAACCAACCTATGTGTGTTTTATTCTTAGTTAAATCCCTGGAATTTGAGAAAAATAGGGTGAAGGCTTACGAAGAAGATGACTATTACTTGATAAACTTCCAAGCCCGGGTAGAGATGGAGGACCAATTTGGGGAAGATGAGGACTTTACCCTCTAGAACCCACTCTCACTTCTCTCTACTTTGTTCAGAAAACTTGTTAAAATGAAAGGGGAAGGGGTTAAATGAAACTGACGTCGGGTATAAAAATTTAGAAAATTAAAAGACCGTGTGCGGTCAGGAATGCGATCACATTCCTGACATGCGGTCCGCATATTGGAACGCAGAATGGCCCCCAGGTGAGCCAAATTTTGAAAACATTCTGCCCGGGTATGCGACCACTATGCGGTCCGCATACACGTTATGCGTTCGCATAACACCCCTTCAGTTGGGCAGTGATCTGCCCGTGTATGCGACTACTATGCGGTCTGCATACGCGTTATGCGATCGCATAGTGTATCGCATAACACCCAATTTCTGGAAAAATTAAGTTCTTTCAAATCCCGGGGTATTTTTACAAAAATCAAGGTCCGTTTTAAGAATTTCCACAGAGATAACAACTCGGGGACTTATTCGGTGATTATTTTAAGCAAGAAATTTTACGGGTCTTTACACTCCGATCACTGCCCACTAATAATAAATTTAACCAAACCTTTCTCCAAACCACCATCAAATTTCAAATTCGAAACAATATGGCTTCAACACCCCCAATTTCACCATATTGTTACCCACACATTGCTAGATGAACATGACTATTCTAAATGACAAAAAAACTTTACCGACCTAACCAAGCGCTGAAACATACATACGTTTGAAAATATCTTTTACAAAAAAAAGGTTTTAATTGCTCGTTTAAAAGGACTACAAATATGCAACCGTAAAACAAAAACCCATTCCACTATAATCTAGAGAACCAACTAATTATTGATTTCAATAACTTACTATGAATTGAGGAAGAATGCTGGAAATTAAAATCACGCGTCCAATAGCTAAATGACGGAGATGCTAATACGACCTATTTCCATCTCTCCACAATATTAAGATGTAGACGTAATAGAATTTCAAGTCTCCGTGATTCACTAGGAAATTGGACCTTCGACATCCAAACTATCTATGATACAATCCTCAAATACTACCAAAATCTTTTTACCACTCAATTAACACAATGCCATAAAGAATATATACCTACCTTCTCAAATTCACTCACAAATGATGATATTCAAGCACTAAGCAGACCTCTAACTATTCTAGAAATCACAAAAGCAGTGAACTCCTTCAAACCTCTTAAATCTCTAGGCCCGAATGGGCTACACCCCATTTTCTTCCAAAAGTTTTGGTCGGAAACAAAGCAAGCAGTAATCTACACCTGTCAGCAAGCTTTCCATATATCTACTATTCCACCCGAAATAAATAAGACTAATATCATCTTGATACCTAAGACAAATTTCCCCGAATCTATTACTCAATGTAGACCAATTGGCCTATGCAACACTATATACAAGATCACAACACAAATTATTGTTAATAGAATGAGACATTTCCTACCCAAATTAATTAACCCAACTCAAAGTAGCTTCCTAAAGGGTCATAGGGAAGCTGACAATATCATCCTCGTACAAGAAATCATCCACTCCTTTAAAAAACAACATGGCAAAATGGGGAATATGATGATAAAAATTGACCTCGAAAAACCTTTGATCATTTAAAATGGTCCTTCATTTGTTTCTCCCTACAACATTTACATTTTCCACTACCCTTAATTAACCTCATAATGTTTTGTGTCACAACTTCCTCTATATTCATACTCATCAATGGCACACTAACTCCTTTCTTTCAACCTTCTCGAGGTATAAGACAAGGAGATCAATTGTCACCGTATCTATTCATAATATGTATGGAATTATTATCCCGCATTATTGCGCGCAACGTAGACATTTTTCGGTGGACCCCAATCTGACTAAATAGAAATGCGGAACCCCTTTCACACCTAATATTTGCAGATGACCTCATTCTATTAGCGCAAGCAACTACTTCTGACACTATTACGATAATTGAGATATTCTACCAATTAACTGCAAAATCTGGACAAAGAATCAACTTCCACAAATCAAAACTGTTTTTTTCAGCCAATGTAAACCCATCACTTAGTCAAACCATATCCAACTCCCTAAACATCCCCATTATTGGAAAATACCTAGGAGTCTCAATCACACGCATTCAACCTAAAACATCATACTATCAATATTATTGATCGAGTTACCACAAAGTTATCCGGATGGAGATCCAAATTCCTCACCCTAGTGGGAAGGATAACCCTAATCAAATCAGTGCTAAATTCAATTCCTGTATATGCAATGCAAATCAATTTTTTACCACCCAAATTAATCCAGAAATTAGATCGACTGCAACGCAACTTCCTATGGGGCTCAACTGACCAAAAGCGTAAAATTCACTTAATAAACTGGGATAAAATCACCTCTCCAAAAATCGGAAGGGGGCTTGGGGATCCAAAAACTAATCCAAACAAATAAAGCCATATTAACAAGCCTTCTTTGGCGTTACACTCATTCCAATAATTCAATTTGGACAAACATCCTATCAGCAAAATACGACCATCCACAAAAGCAAACAAACAAATATATATATATATATATATATATATATATATATATATATATACTCTCTAAAAATACGCCCTAACGACTCCTACATTTGGAAAAGCGTGATTAAAAATATTAAATATTGCCGCTTAGGAACCAGCTGGAATGTGATTAATGGTAAAAACATAAATCTTTGGTCTGATCACTGGATCGAAAATAATTTATCACTTCGCCACCTTATCCAAGGGCCTATCCCTAAACACGAATTAAACAAATATGTGGCTTCTCTCATCTCACACTCAACCTGGGATACCTCTAGCCTTCTTTTTTTTTTTCCGTTACCTCTACAAATTATATCCCTAATAAAGAACACCCCCGTCCTTACAAATCATCAAGGTGATGATACACCCTACTGGCACCATATAAATGATGGTACATTCTCTACCTCCTCCGCCTACCTATACATACTACACCAAGATCATCACTAGTTAACAAAATTCCCTAATAACTGGATATGGAAACTAACTTCACTGCCAAAAATAAAATACTTCTTATGGCTGCTAACATATGAGAAACTACCAATCAAAGCACTCCTATACCATAGTAAAATCACTAACAACCCCTACTGCCCAAATTGTAATAATATTCGGGAAGACATAACACACATCTTTCTACATTGCAAGCCAGCAAACACATTGTGGCATCACCTCCGTATAAAAAAACTACAACCAATCTCAGGAACTGGTTACATAAACTATGCACCTCCCATACTCAAATTCAAATAAACCTCAAGACTACTATACCCTCCTTTATCCTAGCACCCATCCTACTATGGAAAATTTCGTTAAACCATAACAATACCTATTCCAAAAAAAAAAATTACTTAATAGACCCCACCCCTATTATCTCACTCGCAACCCAAATAAATTACTTAACAAATCCTAGCAATAAAACTAAATCTGTGAGAGAAATTACCTCATGGCACAAACCGCAATCATCACATTACAAACTTAACATATATGGGGCATACGACCCAACGAATCATCATGGAGGAGCAGGGGGAGTTTTTCTTGACTCCACGAACAATGGATTTATGGTTTTGCAATGCATATATCATATACAAATGCCCTACAAGCTGAAATCCTGGCGCTTTACCATGGCCTAACTATTGCTATTAATCGAAGCAATCACCGCCTAATTAATGAAACAGACTCACAGGTATTACTCCAAATACTTCAACCTGGTAGTCCAAAATACTTACAACTTATTTCCTCTTGCAGGTCAATGATCCAGGAACTCAACGTCCAACAACGTAGCCACACAGTTAGAGAAGGTAATGGAGTGGCTGACGCACTAGAAAAATTTGGGAAAACAAATATAAGATCACCCCCACAATCAATTCTGTTTTTTTAATAACACCCCTCCCCCCCCTCCCCCCCCCCT